>JARBEQ010252634.1:0-11043 GCA_030265355.1 Tritonia tetraquetra | reverse complement strand
ATTTCCAAGGTAACACGGTGCTTTATCATTTATACATTTATGAGCTAAAAGAGCTACTTTATAAAATATTCTTTCTAGTCAACTCAATTAACTTTACCGAGGCCGCATGAGAGGGATGTCACTTTATTAGTTAGTGTTCCTAGACTTCTCTTATTGTTTTTGTTTGTTCAATACTCGATACAAAATGGCATAGTCGAAATTTGCATTCTTTTATCACAAATCACTAAAAAAAATATCGCACCAAAATCATAAAATGTGTTCTATCCGGTGAAATGGCACAACTATCATCTGAGGTGCAATGGAAACAACTTAAATACGCCGAGTTGACTATATTATTCTTGCTATTACTACTTATGTCGATTGTTTCGTCAATCGTTTTGGTTCAAATTTCCTTTGATCCTAGGTAAATAAAAAATGACCATCGCCAGTAACGGAAAAAATGTAATTTTAGACATTTGTAACGCCTTACATACATTTTTAAAGGCAATTCTACGGGCAAAGTTGATGCAAATGAGTCCAGAAATAAAGGCGCTAGGCTTGCACGCATTTGGGCTTGTCTCTATTTAAGTTAGATTACTATGAAAGCACTATACAACTGGCTGTTTCGTAATATTATTTAACTTCAATGTAATAAACATCAACATCAAGACAAACGACATTAATTTGTCATCTGACAAAATTGCTGGTCCCAGTAAAAGAATTGATTCTTTAATCCTTTTGGATAGACTTTTAAGGAACAGATCATTATAACACGGCTATTGACTGGATACATCAAACACTATTTGAAATTTTACTTTTACCGTATTGGTAAAAACATAGAAAGATACTGTATTATGGTCTCTAAGATTACATGAACATCTCTTCATTAATTCCGAGTGTTACTTTTTTGGTTATCAGCTGATGGGCACTATAAATTGATTAACATCGATTCATCGCCAGAAAGGGTTAAGTGCGAAAAACTATATTTTTAGAATGAACTTACCAGTACAAAGAAAGGATAGGTAGGGCAGCGATCGTGATGACTAGTTGTGTGTAGCGCCATTGACGCAAAACATATGCCGCAGGGAGAAGGAGAATGATGCCCACAGACCACGACAACTCCACCACCACGCCAGCGAAAGAACGTTTGTTGGGGCCCAGCAGTTCGATGCCTGAGAACATTCGTTTAAATCAATTAATGAATCAAACTAGGTATAAAAACTATAATCAATATTATATTCATCTTGTCTATGTCCGCGAAAACATCATATTTTTTTTCGAAATGCAGACAAACTTGGGCAATGAGAGCGCTATTTTTTGAACAGACGAATAAAAAAAAAATTAAAAATATAAGTGATGAAATCTCGTCTAGAACAAATGACAAGTTTGTCTATAGCTTGGAAAAATAGATGAAGTGGGCGAACATAGGCTCTATCCTGATTTAACCCTTTCCGTACCCGCCCCCAAATTCCCAAACTCCTTAAAAATACCAGAGCCAACTAAGCAAGCAATAGGGATGTCTACGGAAAGGATGTTTTTCCAATGTATGCCTATTACATCCTCTTTTTCTATTTTTAGAATGCATCCTTATTGGTGGAACCAATGCATTCCCGTTGATGTAATCATGATGATAAAAAACAGACAGATTATTGTATACTATTTCTTTATTTTAGTTACATCTTTGGGTAGGGATAGAAAAAGAGGGTGTGCGTGTGTGGGGTGGGGGGGGGGCATTTATTATCAATCAAAAGTCAAATTTATGGAAATATCCCAAATTCCCCACACCTCAAAACCAATCATAGGCTGAATAGACGGAAGCCAAAAGGACAACATTTATTAGTTTAATGGTTGTTTAAAAAAGATAACCAGTAATCCACATTGTGACAGACACGACAAGATGTAAAGGATTTGTAAAAACACATGAAGATGATTATCAATCCCCAACTATGAGCTGGGGAAAGTATTCTGTGAGACCAATGTCCTATCCCAAAAGTGACAAATTGTCCTCTTGTCTGCTTAAGATCGGTGGCGCACAGGGTAAGGAGAAAGGATGGACAAAAAGGTGGCGCGAAAAAGTGAGCATATTTGATTTCTACGAAACAGTGACGCAGTGAGTTTGGACAAAGGGTAAAATTCCTTTTGTCTCGATGCCCCAATCTAAATTCTACTAACTTTCTCCTTTCTCCTTTATCTGTGTGCCACGGGCCTTAGTCTATCGAAACTAGTTTACTCACCAGCACCATTCATCGTAAGTCGCCCTTTGTATTTGGACAAAAGAGGTTATAAATAGAACTACCAACGATTGTCAATAATAAGATAAAACGACTCAAGCCATTTTACTGAGGACAGCAAGAGAGTGATGTTTCCTTTATGTGCTAATGTTTGATTAAAAATACTTTGCTATTGCCTTCTGTTGAAATCGAAAATTTCCGAAACTCTCGTGAGTAGAACTCAAGCACCATTTAGTGAAAAAAAACTACATCAGTTCAAGGGGACAACTCTTATTTTTTTCTCACTCATTATATAGTGAAAGACGCTCAGTTCATTAACTTATGTATCATAATCTTTGGAACTACTGGAGAGATAATTTCCTCTCAAAGCCTGTTGGTGCTGCACGCTCAATAAGGGTGTCTTTTTTTTTATTGGTTTCCCCAACAGGTATAAATAGAAGAAGAGGATTGAAATAGAAGGCAGCGTGACTTCTCGGGGTGAGGAACTATTTTAAAAATATATTCGTTCAGTTTCTTTTTTAGGTTCGACTACCTACTATTCTGAGTCTTTGATGGACACCAAATCGGCCAGCAAGGAAGTCAGTTTAGAATTCCTTAAACAGCTATGTAGAGTGTACATTTTTTTCATTTTTTTGAGTGCATGGGAGATAGGGAAAATGCACATTATGAACATTTTAGCATTCTTTAAAAGCATGTTGACGGAAAAATTGGTGAACGTTTTGACTTACGTTCGGTCGATCAGCTGTCCTGATAGATGTTCATTAGTGGATTTTCTGTATCTCCAAACATTCGCCTATGTACATTCGTACATTTCCTCGCACCACAAAACAGCGTTCTATTTTTTGTAATGTTTTACGCACGAAGCCTAACACAAAGACGAATAACAGTAACAGCGGAAGTAAGTACACAGGAGTAGTAATTTTTATGGACCCAAATTCTACAATTTATAAATAGGTATAAATCGGAAACATCCTTTTGCAAGGCATCCATATTGAACGAAGGTTTTGCCACTAGATTGTACGTACGCATTCATCTCTTGTCCTTATGCACGCATTCATTTAGACCTCATGCGAGTTATCTCCCGTCCTTATGTGCGCATTCCTTTAGACCTCATGTGAGTCATCCCGAATTTAGCACCGGAAACGTGAATCTCTGAGATTTCTAGTAGTTCTATCTATAACCTCTTTTGACTAATTGGACAGTGCTGCTGTGACTTGCACATTTCGTCCTAAACGTCACACGCTCTGAAATGGGCATAACTTCTACTGATTTACCTGTGGTTGCCGGTATAGCAAACAAAGAGTGCGTGGCCACGCCCCCAAGTATTCTAGCGGCCATTATGACGTAGAAAGATTGTGCGAAGAACGCAATCACGGAGTATACAATTTCGAAGAGAAGAGCCAATAGAATTGCTTTCTTTCGACCAAATCTGCCAATCAAGGAAGTAAAAGAAAAAGTTGTTTTGACTTTCACATTGCTGACAAGTGCGTCCGTTTCTTCCCCACATTATCAGATTATGACATAATGAATAATATAGAGTTATCATTTGAATAAACACAGGCAACTACTTACAAAAAATGGGGTGAGGGAAGAAACTTAAAGTTGATACAAACAGAAAAATAATTAAAACAGAGGGACATGAAGTATATGTCAGATAATTGCGAAATAAGTAATTTCAAAGATGGGGCGAGATAAGTAATTAAATGGATAGGGAAAATCTCCAATAAAATCTATAATGTTAATCATAATGGTCATAATAATAATCTGCGAATTTATAATGCGCCTTCCCTCACAAGAGCTCAAGGCGAATTACATGAAACCTACATGAATAATTTACACTCACATACAATGCTGTAGAACAATAATTAGAACATGTTTAGTCACAATACCATAGGGTTATACGGTATGTAAGGCAAAGCAAGATATCCGTTTTTAATCCGTAGGGGAATTATATCAATAATGCGTTTATATATATAATATAAAACAATATCATCATCATCATCATCATCATCATCAAGTTCGATTTTGTGGCAGAAATTGGAGATCATCTTCCGCCAAATTGACCTTTCCCTCAACATTCGGGCCAAGGTCGTGCAGCTCACTTCCCCTTTTGCAACCCAGCATCTTGCAGAAAATGATCAATGAACCTTGAAAACAAAAGCTTTTTCCGTTACGCCAATGACCATGATTTAGTGTTTGTATAATTCCGCCACTACACTAAAGACTCTTTGTCAAGAGTTGGCTGGCTGTTGAACTGTGAAAAGATTAATCGTTACTTCGTATCTCCAATTCGTATTCTTTCTTGTCAGTAACTCTGCACTCACCAGTCCCACAGCGATCAAAGGTAACTAAACGTTTACCAATCAAGTACAATAGACAAGAAGGAGAAGGGGAAAAAAGGGAAAAAGTAAAGAATAGCACTGATATAGCGCATATCCACGAAGTTCATCATGCTCTATGCGCTTTACAATGTATAGTTTACCACCGGCAGGCCATAACACTCCTGTATCCTTCTCAACTCCATGGGGAGTATACGGTACGAGTTGCCGGTTAGGCGCTTCAGCACTAGCATTCTGACAAGATCGTTCGCTGTCATCGGCCGAGTACTCATTTACACCTGAGTCGAGTGAGAAAGGTTGGTGTACTTTGTGAATATCTAGATACCGTTTGTAACAGATGAGGACTACTCCTCACTACAATCTATGTGTAACTAGTACTTGAAAATGGAGAAAATAAATCCGATAAAAAAACAATAAACAAAAACCTAGAACGTTTTGGGTATTATCCTTCCTCCACTACTATGTATACAAACACACATAGCAAGTTCTGGCAGCCACCATTTCATTTGCTCCTGTAATATGCGTGAAAACTTACACGTCAGCAAAAATCCCCATGAACAAGGAACCACAAAATGACCCACCAAAGGCAATCATATTGGCATGAGATCTCATTATTTCTCCTCCACACACGAGATCAAACTGTAAAAGAAAGGGTGGAGGGGGTGGGATAAACATAACACTGTAGCCATGTATACAGAACATGATTTATTTGCTTGATCAAACCCCATTAATACCGCAGAGCAGTGTTGGGGCTGACCCCATGTTGACCCATAAAAGGCGCACAAGATACGCGGTATAAATCCAGGCACCCCGACCACCAAGCATGGCTGAACACAGGGTTGAAAATCCACTGGATAAAAGAATGTCAGACAAACGGGTGCTCAGCCCACTGTGTCCTAAACTCTTTGTTAACACCATAAGCAATATACTGGGCAGTCTAGATCATAATCGAGGTCAATAAACAAATTAATGTAGCCCTTGTGGTCACCAAGAATGTGCCACTTTGGGCGACAGAACATGATACCTGATCAAAAATACATCACGCTTAAAAGTAATTCAAAGTAAAAAGAAGTCGGTACTGGGAATGATAAATGGCATCAATGAAGGTGGTAAAATGTGAAAGCTATAGAGAAGAAGAGTGTTCTGGTCGACTGTGGGGATCGAACCCACGCCTGCGAACGGCAACTCCGCCTCGCCAGAGATAGTGACCCACGCGCTCTACCAACAATGACTGCGCATTTTCCTACCTTCATTGCTACAAGTACGTATTGCATCTCTGCGTCTGTCTGTTTAACTGCATGTCGATCTGTCTGACTGTCTATCAATATATCTATCTATCTCCTATATATCTATGTACCTGTAATAAAACACACAAGTAAGCAGATGTTTGTGGCCTATGTATCAAAGCCCAATGAGGGGCACCGTAGCGTAGCGGTAACGTTTTTGCTTCGTGAGCAGAAGGTACTGGGTTCGAATCCCGGAGGCGACGCGGATATATCTTTCTTTGAACTGTCTCGAGTTTATATGGCTCTGACCTTGCGGATTCCTCATGGATGTCTTGCCTTTAATGTGCTGAAAAAACTGTAAAACTTAAAACGTTAGAACTTTTTTTCCCCACTCCAACTAATGTTCCACTTTATCGACGTAATCCGCTGGATATAATTGTAAAGCACCTCTGAGCATCACTGACGGATACCGGCGCTATATAAATAATTATCTATTATTATCATTTTA
Source organism: Tritonia tetraquetra (assembly GCA_030265355.1). NCBI lineage: Eukaryota > Metazoa > Mollusca > Gastropoda > Nudibranchia > Tritoniidae > Tritonia > Tritonia tetraquetra. Next base: position 4,760 of record JARBEQ010252634.1, on the reverse strand, counting down.
TTTATCCACTGGATATCACCATCGGTCACACATAACGTAGTTTGATAGAACTCAAAATTTGAAGGCGCAAGTGTAGAAAACTTTAAGGCGAAGAGCAAATTATTTCTTATGAAGCATGTACCCGTTGCCTGCCCACGTCATGCCAGATGGCAAACAAGGCCTCTATTAAACATTTAACCCATTTAATTTAGATATGGTAAAACCCAAAACCTTATTGAGAACGGGTGAAACGGATATATATGCATTTGAACAATTGAGTCTTAGCTTATTATGTATTTAAAACTGCTATTTTGTGCTAAAATAGTCCTCTCAAAAATCGCTAGACCATCGCCTAAATCCTGGTATACTTCAAATTGATTATTGTCATAAGTTACTTCCCTTTTATATAGCGATGTAAAATGCAAATCTGAAAGTTGTGGCCTTATATTGTCCCATAACTATTCCGGGCTGGCTTTAAAACAGTCATATACTCTAGCTAGGCACTGTGACATAATTATGACCTACACATTTTCGTAGTGCCACAAAGGGCAATGAACTTTTTACTCCTTGAAACCACGATGGTCGTGCCATTTTGGGGAGCGTATCTCCGTTTTGTGCTCGTTTTATTTTTTATTCTGTTTGTTTCTTTTTGTTTGTTTGTTTAGGCTGTTAGTCTGAGAACGAAATAGATGATTTTATTATGATACACTAGGATCTCGTACACGGTGGTCGAACGGTTAGCACGCTGAACCGGTCAGCGTGGTCAAGCTACAATGATCGTGATCAGTGTTTGGACGGGTGACCACTCGGGCGCTGTGCCCTTAGGTAAGGCACTTAACTCTGCTTACTTCACTCGTCTCAGGTGTAAATGAATACCCGGCCGAGGGCAGCAAACGATATTGTCAGAATGCTAGTGCTGAAGCGCCTAACAGGCAGTTCGCACTGTATACTCCTCATGGAGTTGAGAAGGATACAGGAGTGTTATGGCCTGCCGGGGGTAAACTATACATTGTAAAACGCATAGAGCATGATGAACTTCGTGGATATGCGCTATATAAATACTATGCTTTACTTTACTTTTATATCATCTTGTACAATACTAACGTCATTGTTTATTTGTTCTTTCAAGCCCCATCAATACTGTAATGCATTGTTAGGAGTAGATTTATGTTCTGTCACAAATGGCGAAAGACGTCTTCAATTCTGATTCCAAAAATGAATGAGGTTAAGAGTGAACGCCTACAACCCCATTTGGTTTGAGAACACTTACCCTTACTGTAATCCATGCCATTTACCAAAACAAACAAACAAACAAACAAACAAACAAAACAAAACCCCGTGAACTCTCTATATCTTTTGATCCCGTGTACAAACTATGTACATCTTAAGCGCTTAAAATTTAAGTAAGACGGACTTGAAATCAGGCTTGCATTCTGTAGGGTAGCCTTATTTCGTTGTTTCACATGTGTTATGTAGATCGTACTAATTCCCCATCACCTCTATTTATTAACTTTTTTATCAATTTTCGTTCAGCGAATCATCCCTTCAGTCCGACCATCTGTCTGTCTATTAATACATCTAATCCTACATTCATCCTATCTTAAGACTGTTATGGTGGCCGTTCGCAATAATCAGCAACATACGAAAAAGAATGTTATTAAAATAATATATTTAAAAAACCAGCTTCAGCAGCTCCACCGGCATTAGGGGCATAAGGCTTATTGTTTGTTACATAGTAGATCCACTACTGATCATAGATTCATAGATCATCCCATTGTGATCCTAGGTTATCTATAATCAATGTGACAGATATGTGACATAATTATTAAAAATAATACGTAACGAAATATTATGGGCGCCTAATGTTTATGACTACTATCTAGTTCTATTAAAAATGGTTTAGTAGATAATAATATTTATTCTAATCCCGGTAAATAATCAATACCATTCTATATTGGTCGTTTTCCCCTTAGGGCCATTTATACGTCATTGTTTCGTTTGACATGTTTGATCACATCCTGATTTTGAAGTAGGAATGATATTAGGAATTTTGCCTTATGTGGCAAAAACTGCTCAGATTTCTTATAACTGAGGGGTTTATCATCAAGGCCTCTTGTGGCAAAATCTGCTCAGTTTTCTTATAATCAGGCGAAATTTGTCAAGTGCGCGTCCGGGCTCAATAGTCATCATTGAAATCACCAGAGAACCTACCTCTGTGATGATGGTATCCTCGTAATCTGTTTTGTCATAAATTCGATGACTACACTTTTGTGTTGATAAGCTCATGTTTGTGTCATATGATGCCGACATTATACTTGTGTTTCTGTGTGAATACATCATGCACCCTGAGTAAATGACGTCACCATCACTGTCCTCGGCGGGTGGGATGGATTGGTTGACGAGCCGTGCATGAGCCTCGTTTTGGATGTAATATGTGTCATTTGGGTAGTCGGGTAGAGCACATCTGAAAATGGGAGAGAAAGGATTCCTAAGTGTTGCTTCATATTCTCGTATCCATCTCGTAGGGACAGGATTCAATCAGATCCCGAAGAGAAAATTGGGTTGGATAGGCCACACCCTGCCTGCGCAAAAAGCCAAATAGTATTAGCAGACAGATTCTAACGTGAGACCGATAAGGGGAGAGGCGGTAGGGGAGGCCCAGGAGCGTCTGGTAAAGAGACAGAAATAGAAAGGAAAGAATTCGCCACAGACTGGGAAAGAAATATAGAGGAAGGGCCAGAACAGGACAAGAGGGAGTTGTTAATGGCCTTTTCTCCTCATGGAGCTAATGGTGTAAGTAAGTAAGTAATTCTCGCACTCATGTTAAAGTGACCCAATACTTTCAAACAATTCAAAGGGTGAATCAAAGGATCGTTATTAGATAACATATTCATCTTCATCGGGTGCCTTGTATGGGAAATACATTGGTGATCATTGGTCTTTATTCTGTTCTGTAATACGAAGCTAAAATAGTTATTGAAGTGGGCTCCGTTGCTCAGTGGTCAAGTCTCTCTATTTCGGACGCAAGAGATCGGGGTTTCTTCTGGTCTTTTCAGAGTTTTCATGGCTCTGCCTTGGAGATTCATGTGAATCTTCTCAAGTTCTTCAGAACCGTCTTTGAAGGACCTTTATGTGTTATAGTATTATTTTTAGTCACTGGGGTCGGCATCGAACGACCGTGACTATGAGGCAAGGAACGTACTAAGACAAAACTGACCGAAGGAAAAAAGTATGTTTTAAGCTTAGGTAGTGCGCGACGTTCTTTTAAATCTCAAGGTTACAGTTCTAAATCAAAACAAACATATTGTGAAATCATGCAGCAATAAACTTCCACCAACAATAACATCAATTGTAAACTTTTCTTTGAAAAACACTGAGACAGCTTTACTCAAAGCTTATAATGACATCATATAACATTGACAAAAAAAAACCCCTAACTTCTGTTAGAACTCAGCGCAGCATTCGACACTCTCGATCATAAAAAAACTAATTCGCAGATTAAAGCATGCTTTCAGAATAACAGGCTCTGTGAATGGTTCCCCTTGTATAGTTCGAATCAAACGCAGAAAGTTGTCGTAAATGGATACTTTTTCTGAACAGAAATTAATTGAGTACGGTGTACCCCAAAGATCGGTACTCAGACCATTTTTATTCACATTGTATGCGGCTCCGCTTGCCAACATCATCAAGCAAAATGGATTAGACTTTCATTTGTACCCCAACGTACTCAGCTCCTCATGCCTATCACGTCAAAATCTAAAATGTCCCTTGTTACCGTAATTGAAAACTACGTTTATTCCACAACAACAACGAAACGAGGGTGTTCAAGAAAAAAGAAACTCGCGTTTAACCAATAAATTTGTTGTTCCCCAGTTGTTAGAAATTTAGTTGATTTTTTGACGCATCAGAAATCTTTTAGAAGCTGCTGCAGCTAAACTTTTAGTCCACTCACTTATCAACCTCCCAATCTTTTTAATAGCCGAGGGGTACCCACAAGGGCTACAGTATATTATTGTTTATTGGTCTGTATTTGCTTGTACTGCTCATGGTGCGAGTAAAGAGTTATGGACACTGTGGGCTGATCAACTGCTTGTCTGAAGCTCTCTGATCCAAAACATTTCCGGCTCTGTGTTCAGTCATGTTTGGTGGTCGCGGTGCCTGCATTTATGGCGGGTATTGTGTGTGACTTTCATGACTGAACACTGCTTTGCGGTGTTAATGGGATTCGATCAAACAAACAATCGTATCGCTAGTCGGTTGGATTACTGTAATTCTCTTCCCTGAGGCATACCCAACGTTTCAATGGATATAATTTTTAGAAATGCAGAGCAGAGCTGCCAGAATTATAACCAAAAAAAACTAAAGTGAGAGAGAGCATACCACTGTAAGGGCCCCCAAGGTGACAGCCCCACCACTTATCTAGGTCACAGTGGGGTAATCTCTTACTTGCCCGAACCAAACTGATTCAAAGAAATAGGCATATGCCCGACTCACGGATTGATTTCACGGTGACGACTCATGCACGGAAAAGGACTAAGAACTTAGGGACGTAAATCCATTAAGGGTAAAGAAATAGACTTAGTAAATGAAGTAACAAAATCCGAAATAACCTTGAAATAGCAAACATTTTTTTCAAGCACAAAGATATCCATAAATGGACCAGAGTTTCAGAAGATAGGAATGAAAAGTCAATAATAGATTACGTAATAGTTAGCGGCCATCTGTTTTATAATACCAATGACGTCAGAGTGAAAAGAGGAGCAGAAATATACAGTGATCAC
>JARBEQ010252612.1:0-11045 GCA_030265355.1 Tritonia tetraquetra | reverse complement strand
AATGTTTAAAGTACAGTATGTAAAATTTACGTTGTTATGTATGAGTATGGCAATATTTATGGTAATGCGTTGTATAGCCTAATGCCAGTTGGGAGGAAAGATCGCCGATGTCTCTCGGTCTTTGTGCGTATAGACCACATCGCCACTATGCTACCACTACTATCACTAGATTGTTATTACAGATACCATCACATCGCCACTATTCTACCACTACTATCACTAGATTGTTATTACAGATACCATCATTTTTGTTAGGGGTCCAAAAGTTACATTGTCGCAACTTTATGATTTAACGGCCTGATTAACTCAATGTTTATACTTAGATGTGCAACGTTGCGTTGCGACGCCGCATTGTGTTTAATAATTAACGCAATCGTGATACGTATAACTTTGTGTTGAATTACCCTTTTCTAAATGTCACGAATGGATAGATTCAATGAAGGGGGCTTAGTAGCGTGGCAGTAACGCTTTCGCTTCAGGAACAGAAGGTACGAGGATCGAATCCCGTCGGCGGCGTGGGGAGTTTCTCTGACCCTGTGGACTCCTTATGGAATTAAGTCCTATCGGAGATGAACTGTAAATCGGAGGTCCTACCGTAGATATGACTTATACTGTGTTGCAAGGGCGTAAAACAAGTACCAAGTAGGATATATTGAATTGTGATGGATTGTGCCTGTGCTCAATCAAATGCATGTCATGGCATTTCCTCTGGTTTTGAGTCATGGCATTTCCTCTCGTTTTTTGTCATGGCATTTCCTCTGGTTTTGGGTCATGGCATTTCCTCCTGTTTTGTGTCATGGCATTTCCTCTGGCTTTGAGTCATGGCATTTCCTTAGTTTTGTGTCATGGCATTTCCTCTGGTTTTGAGTCATGGCATTTCCTCTGGCTTTGAGTCATGGCGATTTCCTTAGTTTTGAGTCATGGCATTTCCTTAGTTTTGAGTCATGGCATTTCCTCTGGTTTTGTGTCATGGCATTTCCTCCTGTTTTGTGTCATGGCATTTCCTCTGGTTTTGAGTCATGGCATTTCCTCTGGCTTTGAGTCATGGCGATTTCCTTAGTTTTGAGTCATGGCATTTCCTTAGTTTTGAGTCATGGCATTTCCTCTGGTTTTGTGTCATGGCATTTCCTCCTGTTTTGTGTCATGGCATTTCCTCTGGTTTTGAGTCATGGCGATTTCCCTTGTTTTTTTTGTCTTGGCGTGTTCTCCAGTTTGCATCAGGGCATTTTCTCTCAAGGTTTTTTTTTTTAATTTTTAAATTTTATTTTTTTTAATTTTTTTTCTATTAAAGTAGGTTGAAAAATAGTGGGTTGATCACCTGCTTGGCTTAATATCTTGATCCAGAGAAGTTGTGCTGGCCCTACACTGTAATGGTAAAAGGGAATTGGAGAAGAAAGAAAGAAAGGTTTTTTTAAATTATGAAAGATGGTTATCCTCAAGGTCAAAAGTGATGTGTGAATTAACCATTAAATTAACACCAGTCAGTGTATTTCTCATTATGAAATGTCAAAAGGATTCTGGACACAGTGGGCTGACTGATGACCTGCTTGTTAAAATCAATCCATAGCTTTCTCAGCTGTTTTCAGCCATACATGGTGGTCAGGATGCATGTGCCTGTGTAGATGTTTAGAATTAAACATGGGACTAACCTCAAGATTAGTTTGTAGTATGATGAAACAAGCAAGGGGAGTTTCCCGATTGTTTAATAAATGGTTTGTTCTTTAAAAACAACAAAAAACCCAACTAAACAAACAATAAGAATAAGAGTACAATTTAAGAAAAAAAGTAAAATTGTTTGAAGGGTACCAAAAAAACCTCCCTGTCTTTTCCCCATTCTTTTTGGACCACCAAAAAAACTCACCAATGATTGATGCAACTTTTACATTTCCCTATTCCACATAGACTCGAGTTTTTAAAAGTATTTTTTTTCATTTTCTTCTTTCAGGGATCCTTATTGCCGTCAACTGTCGAAATGTGAAATGGGCAACCCGTGTCCAAATCGTCATCACCTTTTCCAAACTGGCAGCCCTGGCTCTTATCATTGTCCTTGGCTTCGTCTCTTTTGCTCAAGGTTTGTATGGACGTGTATGTCAAGGATGGTCTCATGAACAGTCCTAAGCAATGTTTTCCACCATCTAGACCACAGTCTTAATAGATTGTGTTTGGATGTCTCTGGTGGGATTTGAACTGTGTCTTGGAGGCATTGTAGTGCATTTGCTTTGTACGCAGAGATTGGGTAATGGCAGCGATGTTTTAAAAAATACTTTCTTGGGAGTTTTCATGGCTCTGATCCTGTGGATTTCATATGGAATCAAGTCCTAGTGGAGATGGACCATGAACCTAAGGTCTCACCTTCTTTGATATGACCTATCTAATAAGTTGCCAAGAGCATAAAACTACACGAAATTTTTAATTTTGACTCTGATCCACTGCATCCCCTAGATTTTATTTACTGCAAGATTGATATTCCTATGTTGGGTAATAGTAATGTTATTATTTTTGTTTCTTCAGGAGGTGTGGACAGTTTTGAGAATAGTTTTGAAGGCAGTGATGTGAGTGCTGGTGCCATTGCTTTGGCCTTCTACTCGGGATTCTGGGCCTACAGTGGATGGTGGGTTGTCTTCCTCTTTTACTCTCTATAAGACTGGTACAATGATTTGATCTCTCTAAACATACACAATTTATATTATATTATTGTATTTTCATTTCATTTTGTTGATTTTTATTCAACCAAATCAAGGTTAGATCTTTGATTTTGGGTCGAAATTATTTAGTAGTTTCAATTAAATTTATTTCAGGGTTTCAAAAGTTAATCAATATTACACAGTCAAGAGTTTTCATTAGCTCATATGATATTTCATAGATTGAAGTGACAAAAATTAGGAAGGCCTGAAGAGATGGAAAAAAAGGCTATGAAGACTTGCTTGATATTCTTCTGATGACTCAATTGTTTACATTTCATATTTCACAGTTTGGCGACTTATAACAGAAATTACATTTCTCTATATTTCTTGCAGGAGTTACTTGAACTTTTTGACAGAGGAGCTAGTAAATCCTAACAGGTTTGTTATTTTTCCTTTAAAATTGATCCCTTTTAAATTAGAATATTTTTCTTCTATATTTTAGCATGGCATAGTTATTAATTAATTGATTCAATGATTTTGATTTTATTTTAGTGAAAAACAAGACTACCATAATGTTTTAGATTTTTCATGCAGAGGTTTGTAAATTAATGTCATCTGAAGATCCTCTGGCATGATTGAATTAATCTATAACTAAACATCAGGTCGAATAGCGATAGAATTATTTCCGTTTTTAAGAATTTATTTTTCATCATTTAAGAACAGATATCCATGTAAATAGAATGAATGAGCAGGTAATCCCTAAAAATGATATTAGAGTGTATACCTACAGGAATTTAACCACAAGGTAGAGCTAGGAAAATATTGAAAAGAAGAGAGAAATTAGTATTGTTGATGCAAAGAAAAGAATTCGAAATAGAGAGGAGTGGAAGAAGTTTATTTATTGTACATACCCTTGGGACCCAAAGGTAAACCAGAAAATGGAAAGAAAGAAGAACCGATATCCTGGTTTTAAGAATAAGTACTTAACAGTCATTTTTTTTCCTCTGACCTTTCTCTGATCAGGAATCTTCCATTGGCCATCATGATCTCCATGACGACAGTGATCACTGTGTACTTGATCACCAATATTTGTTACCTGGCTGTTCTTACACCATCTCAGATGCTGGAATCCACCGCTGTGGCTGTGGTAAGGGGGTCATACTTTGATAAACTTTCAAATCCTTTTGCCAATTCTAATCCTGACATCCTGCTGGTAACGTTGTTTGCTCAGTTCTTTCATACTAAATAGTTACATGCTTACATGTATCCTTTGATGTAACATACAATGATCAATGACAAATGGTGATTGGAATATGCGTTGGGTTTTTTTTATCTTTAACATTTTTTAAGATGGCTGAAATGATATTATTGGGGGCGTCTCTAGCTCAGTGGTTAAGTCACTTGTTGGATGGGGAGGACCGGGTTCGAGTCCAGCCTTGTGCAGGATTTTTTCTCTGGACCTTTCAGAGTTTTTTCATGGCGCTGCCCTGGAGATTCACATGGAATAATATTCTCAAGTTCTCATATATGACATTTATGTGTTGAAAAGGGCATAAAACTTCATACCGTAGAACTGTTTTGAAATGATATTTATTTGAATGCTTACATTTTTTTCAGACGTTTGCCAAACACACAATGGGAGTGATGAAATGGGCCATGCCAATTCTCATTGCTGTCTCTGTCATGGGTACAATGAATGGTACAGCTCTCTCCATGTCCAGGTACATACGATTATATCTTGTATTTACATTTTCCCGAATTCCCCGTTGTAATCCTTGTAATATTAACATAATGAAAATAATAGAACTACCACTGATGATAATATGACTAAACAAGGAAAGAACAATGTAAGAGTACTAGAAAAATAAGCATAAGAGTAAGAGAAAGAAGAAAATTGACATGTCGAAGTGGGGTATCGAACCCACGCCTGCCGGCCTCGTTAAACTTTTGGAGCGATGTGGGGAAACCTACTAGACCAGTGAGCCACCATCACTCCAAAGAATGGCTTACAAAGTCAAGGTGTACAGTGAAGAAAAGCTAAATTCCCAGACTTGATCACCCACCACAGACAACAGTCAAATTTTTTCTCTGTGATTCATTCTGTGGGCTATGATCACATGCTCTTAGAAGGGGACAACAACAATAACAAACAAACAAATATGGCCGATATACACACGAGTAGCTATAAATTCTTGTTATTTCACTGCCTTACTCATTCTAAGCAGGATCTCTCTTTTACTCAAAAGGTTTTTTTCTTTCTCTCTTATATATTTTTTAGATACATATATTTTTTTACACAAGATTTATTTTTCCATTGATTGTGTTCATGGCGATGGTTTAAAGGAAAGAACAACAGGAATAGGAAAGTGAAAGTTTTTGTGTAATTGGGTTTTTACTAACATTAGATACTTTTGTATGGGGGTCCCAGAGGTACGGTTCTTGCCCCGGAAGCGAAAGGTACCGGGTTCGATTCCCGGCAGCGACAAGTTTTTTTCTCCTTGAAACTTGGTGAAAACCTATATACCACTCCCCTGATCCTATTCAGGTAGGTAGGATCAAGAACCTAGTCCTATCGGAGACGGGCGACAGAGGTCCCGTGTACACTTTGCGTACGTTAAAGAAACCGTTAAAAATCGATAAGAGTAGGCCGCAAGGCCGCTGTCCGGGCAAAATTAATTCCCACCACAAAGGTCACAGTGGGTTGATCACCTGCCTGGCTTGATATCTTGATCCAGAGAAATCCAGCCTCATAGTGCTGGCCTTACTCTGTAATGGTAAAAGGGAATTGGATAAGAAAGAAAGAAAGATGCTTTTGTTCTATGATTGTTATTTCTCTCGTCCTTGATTAAAGGTTGTTTTTCATCGGTGCCAAGAACAATCACATGCCAATGTTCATGTCCACAATCCAGTACAAGTTTCTCACACCAGCAGCCTCCCTGTTTGTTATTGTAAGTAGAAAAGAATTAGCACGAGTGGTTCTTAATGCGGGTGGCGCCAACGTGTATTGAGATTATTATGGGAGTTGTTCGAGAATTTGTTAAGAAAATATGCACATGTTATCTCATGATAGATGTCGGCATCTAAGGCCCCAACCGGAGTGGCATCACGTCTCCCTCACATTCTCTCTCAGTGAAGACACAGAAAGTTTAAAAAATTCCCCTGGACATGCATAGAGTGAAGTGTCTGTTTTCCCTTCTCATGAGTTTTATATTCACAGTGGGTTGATCACCTGCTTGGCCTAAAATCTCGATCCAGAGTAAATCCGCCTCATAGAGCGGGCCTTACACTGTAATGGTAACAGAGAACTGGATAAGAAAGAAAGAAGTGACTTTTATTGACTTTCTCTGTCTTCACTAAAAGAGTGATGAAAAAGGAAGATGTGTTATAACTCTGTTCGTGGCCTCAAAATGGAGGTAGCATTTATTTCTTGTTCTGTACAGGAGAGAAGGGAATATTATATAAAATCATTTTGGAAAAAGTCTTTCTTTCTTTCTTTATCAATAACCTTTTAGTACCTTTCGGTGTAAGGTATTGGAAAAAGTCATGATAGTCATAATGTTGTAATCGTGAAGTCGAATTGTCATAATGTTGTTGTAATCAAGTAGTCGTATTGGGAGAAGTTAAGATAGCCATAGTGTTGTTGTAATCATGAAGTCATATTGATGAAAACCTGTAACCTTTTCTCTTTTATTTTTGTCTCCAGCTGATTTTGACGCTTTGCTTCCAGACATCCAATGACATCTGGTTCCTGATTGAAATGGAAGGGTTTGGCTTTGCCACTGTCCTCACCATTGTATTTGCAGGACAAGTGTTATTGCGATTCAAAGAGCCGAATCTCAAGAGGCCTATCAAGGTGTGTCAAAGATTACAATTAGATCCTTTCTTTGTCAATTCCTGTTATACCAAAAATGATGCATAAGATAAACAATTCAGTGTTTTTCACTATATAATCAGTGAGGACAATTTAAAAGTTGTTTCCCCTGAATTGGTGAGTTTATTTCACTCAAAGGCGCTTCATTCCTAAACACAAAAGTTTAGGAATTTTCCGATTTTGATAGATGGCAAGAGCAAAGTATTTTTAATCTAACATCGGCAAACAAAGGGACATCACTCTCCTGTTGACCTCTGTAAAACTGCTCGAGTCGTTTATCTTATTATTGACAATCTTTGGTTATACCTTTTGAGGTTTATTTATCATGAATATTCTTCAAATTACAGCTTCTTTTCTTTGCATCAAAGAGTGTAATTATTCTCCATTTCACGGAATTAGAAATTGTTTTCGTCCACATCTTCCCAAGGCCTGCCTCATGGTTTAGTACTTATTGGTTTATTACAGTCCCAGTGGCTCAGAGGTATGCTTCTGGCCTTTGAAGCGAAAAGTACTGGGTTTGAATCCCAGCGGCGTCAGTTATTTTTCTCTGTGAAACTCAGTGAAAACCTATATGCCACTCCCCTGATCCTATTCAGGTAGGTGGGATCAAATAACCTAGTCCTATCGGAGACCGACAATAAACTCGGAGGTCCCATGTGCACGCTGCGCACGTTAAAGAACCCTTGCTAGGTAAAAATTGAGTAGGTCGCAAGGCCGCTGTCCGGGCAAAATTAATCCATACCACAAAGGTCACAGTGGGTTGATCACTTGCTTGGCTTGATATCTTAATCCCATAGAAATCCAGCCTCATAGTGCTGGCCCTACACTGTAATGGTAAAGGGGAATTGGATAAGAAAGAAGGAAAGAAAGCCTATGAAGGTAGGTGGGATCAAGAGCCTAGTCCTATCGGAGACAGATAATAAATTTGGAGGTCCCATGTACAAGTTGTGTATGTTAAAGAACCCTTGGCAGTTAAAAATCGAGAAGAGTAGGTTAAAAGGCCGCTGCCCTGTCAAAATTTATTCCTACCACAAAGTTCACAGTGGGTTGATCACCTGCTTGACTTAATATCTTGATCCAGAAAAATCCAGCCTCATAAAATGGTAACAGGGAACTGGATAAGAAAGAAAGAAGCTGAAAGAGCATAGTCAGGGACTTAGGGAATTTTCTCTTTTTGTATTTATTCTATTTTATGTGTGTCACAAAGGATAAATGAATAAACTCACCTGTGTCTTTTCCCCAGGTACCTATTGCTTTGCCTGCCATCCTTTCTCTGGTCAGTTTTGCTGTGGTCCTCCTTACCTTCTACCAAAAGACAAGAGAGAGTCTGCTGGCCTTGTTCCTGCTTTTCATTGGCACTGTACTGTATATAGCTGGCAATCGCTGGCAGAACAAGCCCAAAGCCATTCAGGATAAGATCAGTAAGTGTTTCTCTATGAGCTTTACAATGTATCCTCTACCATCACAGGCCATTCAACTCCAATATCCTTTTCAACTCCATGGGGGGTAATAGTATTATACGTCAACGTTATCCCATAGAAATGTCATCTAATTTTTACTTTTGATGTTTTGCTTTATATGTCAACTGACTTTGGATGTGATTATATAGATTGAACTTCTTAATAAAGCGGTCTATAAATTGCTGGAAAATTCATTTTCACTAACTGCTGGCGTTTGGAGGGCACTGTCTTTTTTTTTGTTCTGTCAACTCCATCTGTCATCTTACCATTTCCCAGTGCAATTAAACCATCATTTGTCTCATGGTCTTCTCTTTAACACTTTTTATGCCACCTGTTTTTCACTCTATATCACTTTGAGTGCTAGCTGTTTTTGTAGGAAACAGAAAATGAACCAAAAAATGTATATGCGCTAAACTAGAGGTGACCTAATGAACATTACTGATTCGAGCATTACAAACACATTTCTTTCAAAACTAGTCCCAAGAATCAGCACTCTTTCTCTAATATCTTCAGAATTTGAGTCACATTGATTAGGCATGTTTTTCATAAAATTTCATATCATTTTTTGATTGTTTTACTAAGACAACAAATATTTACCAAAAAATGTTGACAGCCAGCTAACGATAACGATTATAATTTCGTAGATTTCTGTGTGCATCTCCGATTGCCCTCATGGTATGATTAAAGTTGACAATGGCGGACACAGCCAGAAATTTCGACCATGGTTGAAAATGGCATAAAAAGGGTTAGATAAGCAAATACACAGACACAGATAATCAACCCAAAGTGACACGTTCTCATAGTTTTTATATCTGAAGTGGCCAAAAGAGCTTAATACAGTTTCCATTGGCATCTTTTGTTTTGTGATCAATACTGCTCATTGTATATGGTGCCAATAAAGAGTTATGGATGCAGTGGACTGATCATCTGAAATTCTTTGATCCATAACATTTTCGGCTCTGTAGTCAGTGCTCTATGTGCTTAATACCTGCGTTCCTAGATGCCAGCACCTGTGCGCCTTTGAATGGGCCAACACTGCTTTGCGATATTAATGGCATGGGGTTTAATAGCCTATATAACAGAAGTGTATTTTGTCATTGTTATAACTTAGGCAAGAGACAGTGCAGAAGCTTTGATTGATAACTTGGCAAAACAGTTTGGTACAATAGACTTCATCAGACACTTTGGCCATTTTCTGGTTTGATATGATATATTATATGCTTTTAATTGATTAAATATGATCTCTTTATTTTTCTTTTCTACCCACAGCTTTTGTCAACGTTTTCGTCCAGAAGCTTTTACTTGTTGTGGCTCCAGAGAGTGAAAAGGAACTCATCTTTGATTAAAGATTCCTGTTATCTCTACTTCCTGTCTTGTTTGGATCACTGTAACAAACCAGGGGCGAAATAACCCAAGGGATTCCAAAAGCGCGTGTGCGTATGTGTTCGTGCATCCATGCACTTACAACCATTTCAAATTACACATGCGTGTGTGTGTAATTTGGAATGGTTGTAACGGCACTTACACACTTGTCTGTTATTATGAAAGATATTGAATAGTTGTGTGTGTATGTTTGTTATACTCATTGCTTCATTTTTGTCCCTTAGTTAAGTATTTATTGTAAAAAATTGTATAGTGAATTTTACTGTGTAATGTCTCCAATACAATACATTTTCCCCCTTATTTTGAAAACAAACATACCACCCCCGAAACCCTCATCTGATGCACACAAAAAAGAGGGAAGCAGTACTGTGGTCTGTATAGTCATTTCATCAATTTCCTTTCTTTCTTATCCAGTTCCCTTTTACCATTACAGTGTATGGCCCGCTCTACGAGACGGATTTACTCTGGCTCTCGATATTAGGCCAAGGAGGTGATCAGCCCACTGGCTTTTTTGTGGTAGGAGTTAATTTTGACTGGACAGCGGCCTTTCGGCCCACTCTACTTGATTTACAACAGCCAAGGGTTCTTTAATGTGCACAACTTGCACGCATGATCTCCAAAATTTTTTTTCCATCTCCAATAGGACTAGGTTCTTGATCCCACCTATGTTCATAGGATCAGGGGAGTGGTAAAATGGGTTTATACCGAGTTTTGTGAAGAAAAACAGCTGTCGCCACTGGGATTTAAACCCGGAACTTTTTGCTTCATAGGTCAGAACCATACCATTGGGACCGTGTCTGTACAGTCATGTCCATAAATTTCCAATTGTGTGTATTACTAGCTGTTAGCTCCAAGTTAAAGTGTATTGACATGTTTGTTCATTTTTATTTTATTTCGGGCATTCTTGTTTTTATCATTGTTCACTGCCGCATTTCAACTTCTGTATGGACCTGTTTGAATTGAATGTTTATTGATAGCCAATGAACAATTAGTTGATACATAACCCTGCAATATAGCATGCATGTGCCATAGCCTTCCACGTATAGGACTTGATATAAAGGACCTGTTCTTGGTGACATCTTTGAGAATGGGATGGAACATTATTTTTGTTAAAGTACAGTAAAACCTCGTTATATGGCTTCTGTTAAACCGCCATTCTTGCCGTGGTGTGTTTTTGATGTTTTGTTCACTCAAACCTTTTTTTGATTACCCCAACTTTTCTTTGGTTCCAGAGTTGGCGATATAACAAGGTTCTACTGTAGATAAACTATTGAAGCCTTTTATACTGTCAATGTGTGGAATGGTTCCAGTGGAATTCGTTTGGATGAATTGTGTGGTATTTTTCTGTTTGTTTGATCGAACCCCATTAATACAGCAGCCTCTTCCTAAACCTTGATTTGTTTGAAGCTGTGTGGCGGGCGCTGAAATGACCTATCTGTGTCGATAGAGCCCCGATTCCATCGGGATTATCCCGAATTTTGTCGTCGATCCCGAATGTGTTGTCATAATCCTGAATTCTTGGGTGTGTGCGTCAAAGAAAAAATTGTAATAATAATACTGTTCCCACGCCAAACTTTTGACAAACCCACTTGACGCAACTTCTGTAAAACCGACTGAATGGCAGTTCCATTTCCAGTCGGGAGCATCGATTACAGTATCAGAGTGGGAGAGGAAAGACTTGCCACAATTTGAATGAAGAATCAGTAT
>JARBEQ010252602.1:0-11045 GCA_030265355.1 Tritonia tetraquetra | reverse complement strand
CTATGAACTATTCGTTCTAAAAGTTTAGACACAACTGGCAATATTGATACAGGACGATAATTTCCAACTGTATTGACTTTATCACTGAGCCACGGAAGCCCCTTAGCGGTATTGATAATGATAGGCCAATAAGATAGATGCTCCCCTTCTTTAATTCCCGTCATTAATGAACAGAATTAATCATTAGAGTCAATTGTTTATAGTAAATGTCGATGTATTATGTCATGAAATTGTTTTTGTAACGCGCATTGAGCATTACGCAGTCTTGGTAATGCGCGATATAAATGTGATATATTATTACTATTATTATTATTATTATTATTATTATTAGAAGCTACTCTATTTATTCTTACATGTGAGAAAGGAAAATGGTTGATTTAATTTTATTCTTTCTACAAAAGAAATATGGATAAAGTGCCACTTATGTCCAATGTAAATGAATATGAAACAAGATCCATCTATTGGGTACGATGTGTTCATGGTTTCCTCACATCTTGCCAGCTAGCGTAGTATTTACTCATCTTGATTATATCTTGTATTTTGTCTGAATGTCTGTGAGAGCGTCACATCACGTGAAAACGGAGAAAAGTTCAACCATTCGTGCCGTCCTTTCAAGAAGATATTGTATTTCGGATTAAGTAAGAGTGCCCAGAGTAGTAGAACCTCCCAGGTTTTGCTAATCAATTGTTGAGGGGGTACCCACAAGAGCTACACTAATTTGTTTGCTGGCCTGACTTTGATATTGCTCATTGCATTGTTCATGGTGCCAGTAAAGAGTTTTGGACACAGTGATCTGATGGCCTGCTTTTATGAAATTCTTTTATCCGTAAAATTCCTGGATCTGTGTTTAGTCGTTGTTGGGGTTCCTGCATTTATGGCGGGTATCGTGTGTGCCTTTCGTGGCTTAACATAGGCCCGGCCCCAACAGTGCTCTGCGGTATTAATGGGGTTCAATCAAACAAACGATTAAGTAATATTGATATGCGTAAAGTAAACTTTTAATGAGTCTTACACCCATCGCTGTCTAAATTTGGTCGATGGTGACTTCAGAAGAATTTGTTTTCTAGGGAAATTAGAAAATGTGTTCACGATCTTTTATCAATTCCAAAAGGAAATGGCGTTATCGTTGTCATCAAGTGTGATGCATCATCATGATGAGGTTCCCCCTTGTATCAAATAGAACCATTTAACCCCTCGTCATCACTTTGTTTGTGATTTCAATTTGTACCAAAAACTGCCCAAACCTTCGTTCGTTAAGTTTTTAAGAATAGGTTGAGTAAAAGTGGTGAACACTTGGTTACAATTGGTTTCGGTACACCATGTCCCTGATACTCCAAGCAGGCATTACCGAGTGCCCATGTTGCAGGAATGGAGACAGCAACTTTTTAACGTAGAGGAAACATGTTTTTTAGTTGCCATTTCTAATGCAGTTCTCACCTCAAATATGTGGAATCTCATCTTAGTATAATTTTTTTTAAAGCTTACTATAATTTCTGTTAAGCCTCACGACTTTATTACATGAGGCACGTCTATGACGTTTTGCTTGAAGGTAGGGCATATTTTTCTGTAGTGATTTCGCAATTAAAGTTTTGAAAATTCAGTGGTTTCAGAATAATCGACATAACAAAATGAAATTGTTCCATTTCTCATTTGAACAAAACGTGAACTTTTTGAATTCACCGTTCTTTTCGTTTTTTGTTGTGAATACCAATAATTGTATAGCCACCTACCCTTTTACCTTTTTGTTTTGTTTACTATTCATGAATAGTATAAATCACGTCATTTTGAGGGAAACATTCATTTTGTGTGTCAACACTACACATATTACGGAAGTGGTATTGAAAAGCACAGCAGCGTGTACTATTTAGGAGTCCAAAAATAAAAACGAAACCAGTCAGTCAAAGTAAAACATTTTGTGTGGAAGTGTCGTTTCTTTGTCTTAAGTTTTTATATAATGATTTTCAATCTGGGTTGACATAAAGTGATCATTGACTATGGGCACATCATGTTCCCCAACCAACGACGGGTATAGAAACGGAAAGAGCGAACATCAAACTTTGAAGGATAATGTATTTGTTTGTAATTTTCTAAATACAATTTTTGCCGCAAACTTGCGGGACCTCATCTTGTTTCTGAATATAAGGATATAATACAGTGTCGGGTTTTATAACCTGTTTGTATGAGTTGTATGGTTGTAAATAAAACTTAACGCAATAATTTCTTGTTCAAGTACAACAGATGAATTGAGCTGGGAATTCATTCTGTCCCACAGTTTGTATCGGCTTTATAAACAGAATCATGACCTGATACTCTTTTGCTTATTTTTTCTTTCCAGTTATTTTTTATGTTTCCTAATCTTGTTGTTTTTCTTGGTATTTGTCGGTCTATGGATTGTTGTTTTTTTCACTCTATATTGACGTCATATGGCATTGTAAAGTGCATTTAATCATCTTGATGGAGTTTGGCGATATAATACTCATTATTATCATTATTATTATTGTTTTTGTTTTCTGTTTTTTTTTCGTTATTTCCAATTCGCCTCCTTGCATATTCATGATTTTGTTGCTGTCGGTTTTTCCAAAATCATTTTCTGTAACGGTGGTCTTCAATTCTCCACAAGTCATAGACACGGTCGCCACTTCAACCACTATTACCACTACATCATCACCATAACAAATACCACATCTACATGTGATTATTGCCACGGTCATCACGACCACAGCCACCACAACCTTTTCTGTTCGTATATATTGTATCCATTGGAAGAAAAAGGAGCAGTGATAAGGTCATTTTGACATTCTCCACCAGTAGGAGGTCACCGAACGTCTACTAGGATGTATAATTCTATTATGTCATATTGTCCTCAAACATCTCATTTTGATCCTCTTAGGTAAGGTGTACTAATATCGATGGTCTTAAGGTTTTAAAAAAAAATCAAAATCGGCAATCTTCCATCTTGCACTCTCTTGTTATGGGTTTTTTTCGGGAACGTTGGTTATAACCATTTAATATTATTATCATTATCATTACCATTATCATATCACCAGTATCATTATCACCATTGTCATCATTGTTTATCCCCAGTCTACAGGCGGCATCCTGAAATGTTATTGCATCAACAGCCTCCACCGCGATTACCAGGTGACCTGTCAGACAACGACATTGGACTACAAGACTCCTGACCAGTTTTACGTTGTCTCTTCGAAGTCAGGTAGACCTATGGTTATTGACTTGACACGACTCCTCACATTGGGCTTTGGCAAACTCTCTCCCACTCTACTCTATGCTTTCATGTTTACCTCCTCCCAGGACATCTCAGCCTTATTTAGTTCTCCGGCTAGGCGGTGTTGTCTTACGCCCCAGTGTGGGTTCGAATCCCAGCGTCGTCTTTTCCACTTTTCTTTCTAAGGCTATTTTTCTGCGTTTTTCTGGCACTCAAAACATGTCCATACCTTGTTTTATCATGTTTTTGTTTTGTTGTTCTCCCTGACAAGATCTTTGCCAAACTTTCTATTGTCTGGGAATATTCATTATTCTCTTTCTATTTTCTGAATGCCCTGTTTAACACCAGCGTTACTCACTATCGGGACCTCCTTAGCGCGGTGGTTGAGTCATTTGCATCTAGGCGCTGAGGTTTGAGTTCGAGTCCAGCCGTGTGCAGGATTTGTTTCTCTGGATCTGTTTTCATGGACTCTTCTTAAGGTTTTTGAACTGACTTAGTCATGCACGTTCTGTGTTGAAACTGGCGTAAAACCTCAAACTTGAAATGGTTAATATCATAACATGCGTTTATGGAACTCTCTTCCCTCGGATGCAGTGGAGACATTCTCCCTGGAACGTTTTAAAACTATTGTCTCTCTGTGTGTTTGTTATTAAAATTTTAACAATGACATGTGTCCTGTGAACTGTGGACTGATCCTTCCCGGAGGGAGGTTACCGCTGAAAGAAGAAGAAGAAGAACATAACAAACAACGAATTGATAAGTCAGCTTGCAGCATCTTCTATGTTGAAGGTCTTTGTTGATGCACTCCACGTCAATGTCTCCATTCTTCCCTTCCGCTAGTCATGTAACACACCTCGGCCTTGATAGTTCTGTTCAGAGATTGGAGAGATGAAAAATAGAAATATTAGAGTAAGATAAATTTGTGGCAATAAGGAAAAAAGGTGTCATCTATCTATCCATCTAATTATTTGTCTATCTATCTGTCGATTTATATATCTCTCTATCTGTCTATTTATTTGTCTGTCTGTATGTCGATTTATCTATCTCTCTATCTGTCTATTTATTTGTCTGTATGTCGATTTATCTATCTCTATCTGTCTGTCAATGTATCTATCTCTCTACCAATTTGGAAGATCTACCTATCAGATTACCTCAGTGTATCTATGATATGATATTATTAGTTTTATTACGACAAATGAATGTGTTCTATGTGAGCTATAGATGGGAATCAAATTTGGACTTACATGCAAGGACGATCGTTTCAGTTCTGCTGTACCCCTCTTCAGTTAGGTAATGACTTAATAAACGATGGTCCTGGCATGGGAGTCCAAATCTAGTTCATATAACCGTTTTAGGCACCTAGAAACTCATTTTCCCATGCTAACATTAATGAATTAAACCGTACAGAAAAAAACACAATTTCCCACCTCAGAACTGGACACTGTAGCCTAAAACCTCATCTGAAAAGTAGGTGTAGCAGAGTCAAAGCCGGAGAACAAACTGTCAGCCACATACTCCAAGAATGTGCAGACCTCGCGCCCCCCGAAACAAATTTTGAGCCAAAGATTGTGGCCTAAACCAAACATTATGGGACACTGCCAATGACCCAAGGAAAACGTTCCAGTTGACAACATCTGCTGGAATTAATCCGCAAACAATCGCCGAACGTAAAGAAGAAGAGCTCATATAATATAACGTTATGTAGACATGCCCTGTTCAGTGCATTGCCAATATTTCATGATTACATGAATTGCTGCATTTCAATTACAGATGATTATGTTCTTGATGCTCTTTCTTTTTCTCTTATTCCTCGCCAGATACCCCGATTGAAGTAACCAGCAGCTCCACCTTCTCCACCACAGACATCATGTGTGCTCTCCTTGACAACAACACATTTGTGGACAACCGTCTCAAGAGCGACACTTGCTTCTCACTCCGAGCTTTCATTTGTGCCCTAGGTAGAACATGGTACCAATTATAAGATGTTAGTTTTACATCATCGGCAACATTGTATCATTGAAAGCAAAACATGTGAAAGTGTGAAGAGATGGCCGTATATAAAAGAAAACCGGATTGTTGACTGCTGTGATTGAATACTCGTCTGCAAAAGGCAACATGATCACACAATCTACTAACCGAGCCACTATGGCATTTCAATAACTTTTACATTCTCTTACTAATATTGTTGTTACCAATACACACAAAGTGTGACACTTCTGACAACGTTATAACGCTTATAAAGTACAAGTGGGGACACCCGACGGTGCTCGGGTCATAAGGGATGGGATGTAATCAATAATTGTTAATCACTTTTAGTCAACCCGCCAGTAAATGATGTAAATTATTGTTTGAAAGAAAATTTAGACTAAAGAGTTTATAAATAAAACTACCTGGGGGATAAGTTTCTCGCCCAGGCTATTGGTGCGGCGTGCGCAATGGAACGAAGGGTGTATATCTCATGCGAGTCATCGTCCGTCCTTATTACGGGTTAACTCGAATTTTGCAACGGAAACGTGACTGTATTTGCGAACTCTAGTAGTTCTATTTATAGACCGCTTGGATTATACCTCCTTTTTGTGGATGGCGTAAGAAAGTAGTGAGTTTTATAAGAATTCAAAATTATAGTCCCACACGGCGGTGACCCCGCCCTAGCCAAGTTACCGAAGTGGTCTGATTGCAGGGCGGTATGTGTTTCTTTTCTAGATTCGTATATTTCCAAGTATGTGTAATGGACATTACAAGCACATCAATTAAGAACGAAAATAAACATGTATCAAATGTAGGAGAGAATTAAAAACATACGAACAACAAATAATATATAAACATGATGCGCATGCTTTTCTTATTGAAAGTATCAGATGTATATCGACACCGTGTGCTCATAGAACAATGACGTCATTTTACTCAATGAATGTGAAAATGCGGACGTAAGGAAAACTATGATAATGTCGATAAACATGATTAGAAAAGAAACAAAACATTTTCTATAAAATCAACGACCCGTCCTACTACAGTTTTGACCAAGTCCAAACCCGGGCAATGGCATGCTGTAGCTTGTGTACCGACTATGCAATGTAGTTGTGTATTGTGACGATAGTTAAATGTCATTGACCAAGTGGTTGGCAACTCTGATATAAATTGTGATATGCCTTTGTATATTGTTGTTTCTTTCAAGGATACCTTACCATACCCCATCGTACCCTATCTTGTCTTACCTCACCTCACCTGATCTCACCATACCTTACTTACCTCATCTTAGATTCAGTCGAGGCATGCTCCGCTTCCAACAGACCAAGCTGCACTGCCCAGCAATGTAACTTCATGGCCGATGGCCGGTGTCTGAAACGCGTCAACTTACCGTATACCTGGTACGCGGCCAGCGACTACTGTAGGTCCCAAGGTGGCGAACTGTGGGTTCACAAGAAAGCAAGGGATCTGCAAGCCGTCAGCAAGGAGTTGAGCAGTGATACAAAGTATTGGATTGGGGCTACCAATTACCAATGGGACTTTAACGCAGGTAAGGCAACTTAGTTGTTTATGTTCATCGCTCTAAGGAGACCATAAGCCGTCAACCACACCCTTCTCCATCGTACTCTGCTTTTTGCTTCTTTCTCTGCCTGTCTCCATCGTCATCATCATCATCACCACCACTATTACCACCACCACCACCACCACTACCATCAGTATCGACATATTCATCATCATCACCATCATGATCATTAACACCACATATCACAAATTGCCCTGCTATACCCATAGCCGCTTTATCGCAACAACAACTGTCATGACTATTATCATCATCATCATCATCAACAACAACATCATCACCACCACCATTACCACCACCACCATCACTATCGTCATCATATTTATCATCATCATTAACAGCCCATATCACAAATGCCCCTGCTCTACCCATACCATCATTACCACCGCAACGACCGTCATCCTACAACCATACACCAGTTCCATACCAACCATCACCTCACCACAACCACAATCACCACCAGCAAACAACCATCACATGAACAGTCCTATTACATCATTAGCTAAAAGAATAAAATAAAATGACAAAACACGGGGACGAAGAACTATTAGAACAAACCGAGAGTATGAAAGACAGCACATATTTGTGTGCAGTGTGTGTGCTTAGGAAGGGTATTATTAGCCCGAGCGGTCTACATCACAGTGGGTTGACCACCTGCTTGGCTTAATATCTTGATCCAGAGAAATCCAGACTCATTGTGCTGGCCCTACACTGTAATGGTAAAAGGGAATTGGATAAGAAAGAAGAAAGAAAGCGGTCTACATCTATCATTTTTATGCCTTGGATCATTTTGTTTTGTGCTTGATCAAGCCCCATTAATACCGCACTGCAGTGTTGGGGCCAGCTCCATGTTCTGGCACATGTGGCAAAACGTAGATCTGGATAAGCTATGGATGCAAAGGATTTCAGACAAGAGGGTGATCAGCCCACTGTGCCCATCATTGGCATCGTGAGCAATACACTGAACAGTATTTATCATAAAATAAGGCCTATAAACTAATTATTGCTGTCCTTTGTGGTCATCTCCTCACTTGTAAGAACTGGGAGAAGTTCCCACTTTGGGTTCTGGACGTTTTTACATTTTAATTTATTCATTTACTCTTTTATTAACCCCCCCCCCCCCCCAGCAGCCCTTATATGGTATTGTGCTATCACCATATTTTAACCCCCCCCCCCAGCAGCCCTTGTATGGTACTGTGCTATCACCCTATTTTAACCCCCCCCCCATCCCCAGTAGCCCTCATGGTATTGTGCTATCACCTATTTTAACTCCCCCCCCCTCCCAGCAGCCCTTATATGGTATTGTGCTATCACCCTATTTTAACCCTCTTGTTCCTACAGACAGCTCCAAGCTGTTCCACCTCTACAACGACTACCGCACAGCTCGTTGTGCTCACATCTATCGGCGCCGTATCCAGCCTACGGGACAGCTCTCTCAGAGAATGGAATGGAGCGACACGGCTTGTGACCAGGGCAAGTCCTTCCTGTGTGAATTCGGTGAGTCGTCTCTTCATTCATTATTACTCCTCGGGGGTGGCTAATCAGTTCAGTTGGTTAGGGCGTGACCTCTGTCTCTGGCTAGGCGGTGTTGTCGTACGCCGCGATATGGGTCTGATTCCTACTGTCGACATTTCACTTTTCTTCTGTGGCTATTTTTATGTGGTTTTTTTTTTCTGGCAATTTAACATTGTTCAACCTTGCCTGACTCCTGGAAAGATGGTCACACTCTTCAAGTTGGAGCAATATCTTTCTTTCCTTCTTTTCCCCCCGTGCTATCTTCCATTAATTTTGCTTGTGTTTTGTGTTTCAGTTCTTTTATTCCTTTTTCATTTGCTATTTACTTTTCGTTTTTTTACTTCTCTTTTGCTCTCTTCATTCATTCATTCATTCATTCATTCATTCATTCATTCATTCATTCATTCATTCATTCATTCATTCATTCATTATTTCTGTTCTTATTCAATTTCTCTATTGGTTACAAAAAGCTGGAAAATGCCCCAAATATATGCATTGCATTTATATAGCGCATATCCACGAAGTTCATGCTCTATGCGCTATACAATGTTTGTCCCCGGCAGGCCATAACACTTTAATACCCTTCTCAACTCCTGTTATGCGCTTCAGCACTAGCATTCTGACAATAATACAAAATTAACCATAGTCAGGCAATCAACAAAGTGAATTGAATAACAAATGATGACTTTTGATTTTGGGTGAGCAAGAGCACCACGTACAAGTGGATTGCTATTCACGAGTTTTGAACAGCCGAGGGATCGTCAACAAGCCCGGCGTAGACATGAGGCCTCCTGTTAATGAGGCATCCATTTCGACCTCTTTGAACCATAACAACAAGTGCGAACAACGCGTTACAAGCATTTCAGCGCTGCTGAGAATGACATTAAAAACGACATGCTTACCTTGATATCTCGGCCTATAGCAACAACGATAACAACAACACTTTGCCGTCATAACCAGTATCTATTTATGCAAGTGACGGAATGCCTAACAAGACGACCTAATCGTGCTGATCATTTGGGCATTACCTGTGTTAAATGACAACAAAAACGAACCGGATTATGGATCTTCCACTCTACGATTTCAGCCTGATCAGAAACGTATTATTGTTTTTTTAAATTACTCTAGTTCTTTGTATGTGTGTGTGTGTGTGTGTGTGTGTGTGTGTGTGTGTGTGTGTGTGTGTGTGTGTGTGTGTGTGTGTGTGTGTGTGTGCCTAACGGGGATTACTACATCAGTGTCGTGCAGAAACATCACGATAATAGGGATGTCTACGGAAAGGATTTTCCGATTTATATCTGTTAAATCCTCTTCTTCCATTTTTATCTGCGTGATAATGCGACTTAAGAATACATCCTTATTGGCTGCGTTGTAAAATCGAGCACTGGTCACATTGACTTTATTTGATTACAAGCAACAAAACAAAAAGTTCAACGAAAGATAAAAACAGACAAAAGAAAAGAATCAGACGAAAAAAGAGTCCCCATATTTTAAAATTAAAACCACGGAGTGAAAAAGCAATGGAAAATACCAAAGGGGGTCTGATCATTTTGAGGAAACCAAAAAAGTGTTATTGGTGAAGCCAGCCACGTGATTTGAAATGGACACGTCGGCTGGGTAACAGGATGTTATGCCAAGGTTAAAGTCACTTAATTTGTCAGACTCCAGCTGAAAAATAAGCCATGGACGTTACATACGGCTATTTTGCAAGCGTTGTTTTGCTACATAATGGCTAAACCAGACTAGATTGAGTAAGAAATAGCTGTTGATGGGGTTATCTAAAACTGTGACGACTATAATTTCTTCGTGCAAGAAAAATAAATGATTTAAAAGCATTGTGATTGGCTAGTGAATCGTGACGCATGCGTCGTCTTGTTGATTTCAAGCTCGTGTCATAATGGAGAGTTAATTATTTTAGTCCGTTCACAGATTCCTGGACACACAAGTCGGGGAACGACGTTTTTATCATTTCGGACCTTATTTTAGAACAGTTTGGAACAGTTTGAAACAGTTTGGAACAGTTTGGAACAGTTTGGAACAGTTTGGAACAGTTTGAAACAGTTTGAAACTTGGAACAGTTTGGAACAGTTTGGAACAGTTTGGAACAGTTTGAAAGAGTTTGGAACAGTTTGAAACAGTTTGGAACAGTTTACCCCAAACAATCACCGTCATTGGATGTTTTAAAACAGAGACTGAAAACTAACGGTTATAAAACTGCATACTATTTTTAACAGCGCGAGTTTCTGATGTATGGATGTGTGAACGTGTCGGTATGACCATGCATATCATTTATTCTCTTCTTAACGATGTTTCTTTTACGCCTTAGTTTACTTTATTTTGTATTAATGTAATGCGCCCATAGCTCTCGTGTCTTGGGGGATGTGTTGCGCAATATAAGGGTATATACTTATCACCATCATTGTCATTAAGCAAGAGCAAATTGTAGATCTACGGATATTTCTACAAGCTCCTCATTTGGGAATAATATCTGTTATTTTTTTAAATTCTGGAATTAACAGCTGATCATGTTTTAAAAAGATCAAATAGAGTATTTTTCTCTTTTTCCATTGACCATCCCTTAATTTCAATTCAGTGACTTGTTATGCTCGTTGCAGTCACAACCAAGATGAAAGTCCTTGACAGTCAGGAAATGGTATCCTTAGTCGACTAGTTGTATGATATTAGGCCACCTCTATTCGGACTCGAGTCCGATTAGACGTTTTATCTATTCGGACTCGGGTCCGAAAAAAGGTTTTTATT
>JARBEQ010252569.1:418-11048 GCA_030265355.1 Tritonia tetraquetra | reverse complement strand
GCCAGAAACGGTACCGTCCTCAGTTTGAGATTTTATATCTCCTTTATATATATATATATATATATATATATATATATACAGACATATAGACAGATAAGCTAGATATATAAATATATGGATCGATAGACAGAAATGACTAGATAAATTGCGTTAGATCAATAGATAGATACCTTGATAGATCGAAAGATAGAGAGTGGAAATATAGATGAATTAGCGAAAGATAGCGCGCGCTAATGATCTGCCAATTTTGTCGTAACCATAAATTAGGATCAAATGCCGCAATTTTAAGTGTTGCACTGTTTGTTTTGCCATAGCAATGTCTAATTAATGTCTTAAGTTTAAACAAATAAACGTTCGATTGGATGAGAAGAGAAAAAGGTAGTAGAAAAAGAAGAAGACGATGTTAATGATGATGATGAGATGATGACGACGACGATGATGTTAATGATTATGATGATGATGACGACGATGATGTTAATGATGATGTTGATGATGATGATGATGATGATAGCGGTGATGGTAGTGCTGGTGGTGGTGATGATGAGGATGTGACTACTCTTACTCCTACCATACTAACATCATTTGACACAGTTCTCTCCCTTTGTTTTCCATTCACCCCCGTCCTCCCTCATCAAAGTATTTGGGAGTGTTCTGTTCCACGACTTCCAGACAATGATAAGACATCTCGCAGCATACTTGACCCAATGACATGAGATTCTGATTGACTCGTCTAAAAAAGGGGGGGGGGGGGTGGGGGAACTGCTGAAAAACTCACCAAGAGGAGACGGAATTTAATGGACTCGTCCAAAACGAAAGTGGAGTGGGGAACTACTGAATAGGGAGAAATAGCTTTCTTTCTTCTTTCTTATCCAATTCCCTTTTACCATTACAGTGTAGGGCCAGCACTATGAGGCTGGATTTATGTGGATCAAGATATTAAGCCAAGCAGGTGATCAACCCACTGTGACTTTTGTGGTAGGAATTAATTTTGTCCTGGACAGCGGCCTTGTGGCCTATTCTTATCGATTTTAAACTGCCAAGGTTCTTTAACGTGCGCAACGTGCACACGGGACCTCCGAGTTTATTGTCCGTCTCGGATAGGACTAGGTTCTTGATCCCACCTACCTGAATAGGATCTTTTTTTCCTACGCATTGATAACGTAAACAAAGGTTTGTCTGTGTTCTCATAAATATAAAGGAGGAAATTCGTTACACATATTGTTATCACTTTTTTATTAGGACAGTGTGTGTGTTTATATGTGTTTGTGTGTGTGTGTGTGTGTGTGTGTGTGTGCGTGTGTGTGTGTGTCTGTGTGTGTGTCTGTGTGTGTGTGTGTTTGTCTGTGGCTAGAATAAAACATTTTCCGCACTAGATATGTTTTTATTGACATAAAGAGGTCGGACGTCTTCTGTTTGACCTGGTGCATATAGAAACAGATCACGTGCAGAATTGTATATTCATATATCGCTCAATGGCCTTTAAAACGTTCGAAGGTTTGAAGTTTTTACTCTCTTTTTAACACAGAAACGTCACATCAAAGGGGTTCGACGGAACTTGAGAAGATTCCACGTGAATCTCCGGGACAGAGTCATTAAAAGTCTGAAAAGTTCTGAGAAAAAAATCCCTGCCCAAGGCGGGACTCGAACTCGGACCTCAGCATCCAGAGACAAGTGTCTGTCGTCTGTGGTGATCAAATCTGTGAAGTTAGTGTTGTCCCACTATACATCTCGAGTTTGTATGCCATTATTTTTGAGTGGCGGAAAGATCACAGATTAAGTAGGTTTCCTCGTAATATTATCGGTCCAAACGTTTGGTGTGGCCGGTAGGCGTAGGGTCGATCCCCCACGTCCACATGTCAATTTTTTTCTTTCTCTTATGCTTATTTTTCTGGCACCGTCACACCTGTTTTCCTTGTTTATCTATATAATCACCAGTGCCTGCTCCATTTTCATCATAATATCGATATTACTTATTAATGAATGAACGAATCATTGTAAAGCGCCTCTGGGCATCACTGATGGATACCGGCGCTATATAAATAATTGTTTATTATTATTATTATTATTATTATTATGGTACTTAACTATACCACTATCCGAGCTACTCGTGTATCTGTGTCGTAAGTATATTTTTGTTGTTATTGTTGTTGTCCTGCCGACTAACTCCTAGAAGTCGTTCGTCTTTGATGCGACCAGGTGCATATAAACAGATCACGTGTAGAAATTGTACATTCATAATATATCTCTCAATGACTTTTAAAAAGTGCGAAGGTTTGAATGTTCTTCTTTCTCTCATGCTTATTTTTCTGCCCCGTCACACATTATTTCCATGTACCTGGTCCATTTTCATTATAATATTTATATTACTTATTATAGTACCTACTTAACTATACCACTACCGGAGCTAGTCTTGTATATTTGTCGCAAGAATTTTTAAAAAATTATTTTATTGTTGATGTCTCGCCAAGAGCATGTGGTCATAGCCCACGGCAAGCCTCGCACGGATACATGACTGTCGTCTGCAGTGATCGAATCTTGAGAATTTAGCGTTGTCTCACTATATATACACCTTGAGTTTGTATGCATTCTTTTTGGATTGACGGATAGCTCAGTGGCCCCATATTGATCCAAAACTATTGGCGAGGCAGGCAGGCGTGGGTTCGATCCCCCACTTCGACATGTCAATTTTCTTCTTTCTCTTTGGCTTATTTCTATGGCACTGTCGTACATTCTTTCTCTGTGTAGCAATTTTACAATATTTTCAAAGGCCATTTTCAATTATTTATTTTTCTCACATGATCTTAACAAAGTAATTCACATGCACCTACTTAATTCTGAACTGAAATTGGTTTTAACTGGAAAATGATTTATATAGTGTGAGGTCCAGTCTCCACAGGACCTGGGATCTGGATTTGGTCTCTGGTAGTTGGGTTATAGTTATAAGACCCAAAATGCAGTGTAGTAGACCATTTGTCACAGATGCAATGGAGCTTTGGTCGTCTAGGTGTGTACACACCCAGAACCGCAGAATCTGTTTTGTCTGAGTGTCGTTTACCTACAACTCATATCTATTAATTAATTGCATGTGCCTAGAATTGTCATGTTGACGGGAGTGAATTACATTATTATCATTATTATTATTATTATTATTATTATTATTATTATTATAACTATTATCATTAGTAGTAGCAGCAATCGTAGTAGTAGTAGCAGTCGTAGTAGCAGCAGTAGTAGTAGTAGTAGTCTGCGTAGTGGTAGTAGTAGTAGTAGTAGTAGTAGTAGCAGCAGCAGCAGCAGTAGTAGTAGTAGTAGTAGTAGTAGAAGCAGCAGCCGTAGTAGTCGTAGTCGTAGTAGTAGTAGTACTAGTAGTAGCAGCAGCAGTAGTAGTAGTAGTAGTAGTAGTAGCAGCAGCAGCAGCAGTAGTAGTAGTAGTAGTAGTAGTAGTAGTAGTAGTAGTAGTAGTAGTAGTAGTGGTGGTAGTAGTATACAAGACAAGACTCAGGCTGATGCTATGTTTACTTTTCTATACGCGTGTGAGACTTGGACCCGCTCAGCTAACATGGAAAAGAGAATTACAACTCTAGAGATGTGTTTATACCGGATAATCGGAAAAATCTCCTGGAAAAAGAAAGATACTAATAAGGAAGTTTTAGAACAATTAGAAGAAGAACAAAACAGAAATGCTGGGTACCATAACAACATTTTTTTTACCTGCTATACCACGGTCGCATAAGAAGAAATCACACAGAAGATCATCATGGAAGGAAAAATTGAAAGGAAAATCGAGGGGAATAAAGAGGAAGAGCTGGACAGAGAATGTGACAGAAATGTCGGGAAGGGCAATGACTGAATGCTGCGAACTGGCCCTTGACCTGATGGGTGGAGAACCATGGCATCCAAATTCTTCGAAGGGAAGGGACCCCGGTAAGGTAAGTCGGTCACCTATCCGTACTTAGCAACCAGGGACCAGACCCAGAGCCCAGCCCCGGTGGAAGTCGGGCCTGAGGTTTCCAATCAAATTTCCATGTGACTCAGTGACATATTGTGTAGGGAATTGTGTCCAAAGTTTTAATCGATATCAAAACAAGAATTATTCAGGTGCCAAAAATGCTAACTCGGAGGCAAACTATTGTATCTCAAAATCGGTAAATTTGAGGAGAAACAATTTTTGAAACATGATTTCCTGTAAGGGGTCCCAGTGGCGCAGAGGTACGGTTCTCTGCGAAAGGTACCGGGTTCGATTCCCGGCAGCGACACTGTCAGAGGACGGCAGAGTAGCCTTTAAGGCTAAATAGGGCCGGAGCTTAACCAGGTTTCGGTAGCGTGACAATTTTCTGGATAGGACTATCCCAAGACTCGTTTGAGAATTGGTACGAATGGGTCGAGTGAGGCAAACGGAGTAAAGATTATTGTCCAAGGAAAAAAAACAAAGTGCCTGAAGCCGGACTCGAACCCACGACCATCGCCATGGAAGTCCGTAGTCTAGACCACTCGGCCACCTCGCCTCCAACTAATTTTAAGTTGTCGATTTTTTCGTTGGGGGTCCCATGGCGCAGAGGTACGGTTCTCGCCTCTGATGCGAAAGGTACCGGGTTCGATTCCCGGCAGGGACACTGTCGGGTATTTTTCTCCGTGAAACTCGGTGAAAACCTATTTGCCACTTCCCTGATCCTATTCAGTTAGGTGGGATCAAAGAACCTAGTCCTATCGGAGACGGACGATAAACTCGTAGATCCCGTGTGCACGTGGCGCACGTTAAAGAACACTTGGCAGTTGAAAACCGATTCATACCACAAATGTCACAGTGGGTTGATCACCTGGTTGGCTTAATATCCTTATCCACAGAAATCTAGCTTCATAGTGCTGGCCCTACACTGTAATGGTAAACGGGAACTGTATAAGAAAGAGAAAGATTTTCTCCAAAAGTATACATGATATTCTTTCCATAGTTGGCATGAAACTTTTGTTTTTTTGTTGTGGAATAGTTCACAAAATCAAATTCCCTGCACTTCAAGTCATTTCGCTAAAATTTGACTGACGGGTGCAATATCTTTGTGGAACTTGTTGGAATATCGAGTTACAGTTTAACAGTAGTTATAAGTTAGTTTGATTCCCAACGCTCAGCCTAGTCTCTCCCGAGCATCTTGGATCAATAAAGGGTTATGAATTATGATGTTGAAATATTTTCTGTTGTCATAAAACATTTGTCTTTGGATGCACATGAACGCCTAGTTCGTGGTGCCTGCCCAAGGTATTGCTCGGGACTATTATCATAATCGCTCAACTGTGACCACATAATTTTGTTGTAGAGATGGAGAGAGATAGGAGGAGATATAGACGGGCAGGTAGACACAAATGCATTGGTGAATTTATATGCATATACAGAAAGGGAGAAAGATATATATATATATATATATATACATATAGATAGATAGATGGATAGATGTATAGATGAATAGATAGATAGGCAGAAAAATAGACGGATGGATAGATTTGAAGATAGATATACAGATTGATGGATAGATAGAGAAATAGATAGATAGATAGATATGCAAAAGGTATATAGGTAGATATAGATTGATAGATGCAAAGATAGAGATAAATAGAAAAATGGATTGATAGATTGATAGAAAAATGGATAGATAGACAATTACTTGGACAGGCAAATATGGGGGTGGGGATGTTGTTGTTTTGTTGTTGTTTTGTTGTTGTTTTGTTGTTGTTTTTGTCCTCCGTGTCTTTTTGTAGTTTGTTTCTAAATATGTCATTACTGTCTTTTTCCCCATTTAAAATAAAACCGTCTATTTCCAATCGATATAACAGTGTTGGGTATTCATTTTCCAATGAAAGGCTCCTTGAGAACATAACATTGTAGAAAGAACTTGATTGTTCTTTTTTTCGTTTTTCCCTTTTCACATTATACCTGTTGGTGTCTTAGAACACGATCGTAATAAGCAGTGCAATCGATAATTGAGTGAAATCGATGAGAAGACAAACCAGACCTACTGTGTGCAACGACGTGAAATGCCCTCGACACAACAGTAACTTAAGTTAGCTTTACACCGTTGGAAAGACATTATTGGTTATATCAAAGACGGGACCTCCGGTTAATAGTCCATCTCCGATAGATTTTGATTCCACAAGGAATCCACAGGGCCAGAGCTACAAAAAGTCAAGAAAGTTAAAAGGAAAAAAATCCCCACGGGATTCGAACCCAGTACCTTCTGCACACGAAGCGAAAGCGTCAACGCTACGGTACGACGGACCCTTGAGTGGGATTCGAACCCAGTACCTTCTGCACACGAAAGGAAAGCTACGGCACGACGGACCCTTGAGTGGAATCGATGCAAAAACAAACGAGAGGCCTTCGTGTCGCCACGTGAAACGCACTCGACACAAAAATGACTTTAACAGAACGCTCAATTGTAAATTGGCCGTGTTTACCAATAATGTCCGATCAATATTGATCTCTCCTCCTTCGATTGTATTGGAAACCCGTCGTTCTCTTTTGAAATTTTTAATGATGCTGTGAGCTCTTTCATTGGGGAGTCACACAGAGAGAACAGTGGGAAGAAAAATAGTTCGTGCAACTTGGCAATTAGTGACGTTTGAAAAATATCAGTGATCGATAATATCCACTCTTGTCTTGATCGACTAAATGGTTGGTTCCACAAAGGCAGCGAAATTTTGTTAATACGATGGCTTTGGTGTTGTGAGTCGTGTTAGTAACGGAGACAGGGAGTGGTGGTTGCTAGGACCTCTTGTTCAATATAATAGAATTAGTTTGTTGAATGATATGTCAGTTTTTGACAATGCTGGTGGATACTTGTTTCACATGAACGGCTATTTATGAGCAAACAATTCTAGTTGTGACTGTTTATTATATGGCTAAATTAGTTTTGATCTTTATTTGATTTTATGTCACGGTAAATGCTATATAATATTTCAGAGACACAATAGTGATCACAATATCCCTGAATCCAGTGAATCTTTCTTAGATACTGTACCTGTCTGGTTCAAACTAATTCCAGTGTAAAGGACGTATTGCATCTATTTCACAACAAGATGTAGTGTCGTGTTTGTGATGAACATCTGTTTTGACAAATTATGGAGAGTTTTTTTTCATGTTATAATTAGAGTGAATACGAATGAGCTATATGAAATAGCTGAATAGTTCTAACACAATTCTAAGACAGAGGAACATATATCTCAGTACAACATCATGGTTCAGTATTCATTTTGGTGGACTCTCTTCTTGGTATTCTGTCAAGGTGGGCTGTGACTCTTTAATGCTCGAGAGAAATTGTGACTGCATCTGACATAGTGGAACATAAGCCTGAATTTATTCTTTTAGAGATAGTGGTTTCATTACCTGCCTAGAGTGGTAGAACCTCCCAGTTTTTACCAATAGCTGAGTGGGTACCCACAAGGACTACAGTCATTTGTTTATTGGCCCGTCTTTTTATTAATACTGATCATTGTTTTGCTCATGGTGCCAGTAAGGAGTTGTGGACACAGTGGACTGATTACCTACTTGTTTGAAACTCTGATCCAAAGTGTTTCCGGCTCTATGTTCAGTCATGTTTGGTGGTCGGGGTGCCTGCATTTATGGCGGTTATCTTGTGTGCCTTTCATGGCTGAACATAGGACTGGCCTCTTTAATACCGCAGAGCAAAGGCGTGTCACGTGGTAATAATGACCCTACGGTGGATTTGTGTTGCCGTCTCGAAAACAAGTTCTCCTGCTTATGTTCCAATTTGTCATAAACGGTCACATATATCTCTTAATCTCTTTATACGTTTACATAGAATAATGTAATGTCTGTCTACCTAACTGTTTGTTTATCAATGCTTCTATCTGTATCTGTATCTCTTGGTCATATAGATCTCTTAATCTCTTTATACGTTTACAGGGAATAATGTAATGTCTGTCTACCTAACTGTTTGTTTATCAATGCTTCTACCTGTATCTGTATCTCTTGGAACACTATTTACTTATATATACAAACGCTGCTCAGAACGTTCCCGGAATGAAGTAAGATGGGTTTCGCTACCTCTTATTCTTCATTCAGCTCTTCAAACAGTTCCCTCTTGCCTTTTTGCAGCGGTTCCAGCGATCCTTCTAGCGATTCGTTTTTAAAGATCAGATGTAAGGTCTTCTGTGAAGCAATTTGACGTCTTCGATGTTCCCAAACCATTCGCTTTTCAAGGCAGATTTCAGCTTTCGGAATAAAAAATAATCACATTGAGCAAGATCTGGTGAGTAGGAAGGATGGGGAAGAACCTTGTTACTCCTGTCGGCTAGATACTGTTGAACACGATCGGCGACTTGCGATGGTGCAAATGATGTAGCAGAGTCCTGTCTCCTGGTGCCCACATTTTTGGTCGTTTGCGACGAGCATTGCTTTAGGACTTCGATATAGTAGTCTTGGTTGATTGTTTGATCTTGAGGCACATACTCCCGATGCACAATGCCTTTCGAGTCGTAAAAGAAAATCCAACATGCCGTGCTTTCTTTGGTCTTTTGGAATTCTGCCTTTCTCCATAAATAATAATAATAATGATGGACATTTATATAGCGCCCAATCTCGTTGAGAAACAAGCTCTAGGCGCTTTTAAGACTGCTGTTTCGTCTCGTGGTCGTATACTAAGATCAATGTCTCATCACCGGTGATAATCTCGTTAGGATCTCGTCTAAATAAACGCAGAAGATGATTAAAAACTTTCACCCGCTCCTGTTTTTGATCAGATGTAAGCAAACGTGGTACTAACTTGCTGGCAAAAGTCGCATGGCCAGCGTCGCAGTTAAACTTTGATGGCAAGAGCCAACTGAAATACCAGTAGTCTGAGCGACGTCCGAATGGTCTGGCGTCGATCTCCGTTAGGATTGTTTGACTAAAGAGTCTGTATATGTCGATGTTAAAGTAAAGCCTTGGCCTAACCTGTCCTCTACAGATGTTTGCCCTGATTTAAATCTGGAGAAAAAACACTGCGTCTTGCACATGGTGCTATTACTAAACGCTTGCTGTAACATGATATAAGTTTCAGAAATAGCAGTTTTACCTAGATTGGAGCAAATCCTGATACAAACTCTTAACTCCTTCAAAACATGACTCCCAACACAACCAAGTTACCTCCAACGCTCTCAACTTCACAAGAACAACAAACACGCACAATTATGTGTATTCCTTCGCAGATGAACTTTGATGTAACGTCACAAAACCGTTGATAACTCTCAAATGACAGACGTTCAATTTATATGTTTTTGGTGACGTAAATGGTGCTTGTTGTCATAACTAAACTAGAAGCATTCCGGGAACTTTTCAAACAGAGTTGTACATTTGTATAATGTGGACTTTGTCCACAATTTGTGTCAGGACCGCGCCTGGAAAAAGACTCCCGAGGAAACACAGAAAGATGCGGATGGACAATATCTGGAGAGAGACGCAGAAGGTGTACGCAACTCCCGAGAATGCCCTCGACAGAACATTCTGGACAATATATACCTGTCAAACATAATATGTTTTGTTGTTTTCTAGCTCCTATCCAATTCTCTATCAGAAGGGTGTAGTAGTAGCGTGGTGGCAACGCTTTCGCCCTTTCCGCATAAGGTCGTGGGTTTGAATCCCGGCAACGATGTGAAGATTATTTCCTTTGAATTTTCTCAGAGGTTTTTTATGGCTCTGGCCCTATGGGTTCCTTATGGAATCAAGTCCTACCGGAGGGGTCCCAGAGGCGCAGAGGTACGGTTCTCGCCTGTGAAGCGAAAGGTACTGGGTTCGATTCCCGGCAGCGACACTGTCTGGTATTTTTCTCCTTGAAATTCGGTGAAAATCTATATGCCACTCCCCTGATCCTATTCAGGTAGGTGGGATCAAAGAACATAGTCTTATCGAAGACGGACGATAAACTCGGTCCCGTGTACACGTTGCGCACGTTAAAAAACCCTTGGCAGTTGAACATCGATAAGAGTAGGCCCCAAGGCCGCTGTCCGGGCAAAATTAACTCCTACCACAAAGGTTACAGTGGGTTGATCACCTGCTTGGCTTCATATCTTGATACACAGAAATCCAGCCTCATAGTGCTGGCCCTACACTGTAAATGATAAAAGGGAATTGGATAAGAAAGAAGATGTCCTACGGGAGGTGGAGTAGAAATCGGAGGTCCCGCCTTTGATATAACTTATAATGAGTTGCCAAGGGCGTACAACTAAAAATCGTAAATTGTGTGTCTAATTTGTTAGTTTGTTGACCATTCCTTGTTACCAACACAAAGCAGTAGATGGTATCGGTCGCGTCATAAATTCAACCATGCATGTCATATAACAAATATCCGTAATACATCGGACCAGCGCCTTTGAGTCTCTCGCATTGTTACACATCATATAGCTACTAAAATGTTATGGACCAAAGAAGTTTAGAAAAAGTGATCAGCCCACTGCACTCACAAGTCTAAGATCCAGTACAGTATCAATCCTTAATCATAAACATTTAGTAAACAATTCACTGTGACTGTCGTTCAGCGAAATGGAAGAATCGGTCATTTTCTTAATACCTGGTTTATTGTTCACCTCAACGTCCATAGATGATGGTGGTCTCTCATTTAGGATTTGTTATATTTTGTCTATTTGG
>JARBEQ010252558.1:361-11048 GCA_030265355.1 Tritonia tetraquetra | reverse complement strand
ACCTTCTAAGGGCAATAACTCTGTGAAGATGACACTATTTTTTTGGCAGCCGGGCAGAAATGGATAGCTCACATGTCGTACTTCCTAGAAATATTAGTCCCAAAAAATCCCCAGGGGGGGGGGGAGAGGGGGTCCCAGTGGCCCACGGACTATTACTAATTTGTACCATTTCTCAATGCTGGACTCTGCCACATTGTTTTGTCTACTTATTAACAACAAGGGTGAACAGTTTTATAAAACTTTTTGTTTGGTATCAAAACTTCTTAGCTGTTACTTTCACTTGTAAAGCTGATAAGATATCAACTTACCCAAAGTGTAGAAGACTTTTGCGACTGTATTTAATTGTGTTGCTCAACATGGAGACTCGCTGATTAAAACGAAGCAATTTCAAAAACTTGAGTGTGGCGAAAAAGACAATAAATCCAATTATGTAGGCAAATATTTCATTCCAGTAACTTACATACTGGAACTTAATATATTCATTGCCTTGTGATTTCTGGGGAAAGAGAAAAATATTATTACTAAAAATCCAATTGTCAATGTTGATAGTAGATCAAGACTTTGAAAAATAAAATCTAAGACTATAAGAAACATTCATTTTCTCCATCCATTTTACTTTTCTTAAAGCCTCATTAACACT
The DNA here is from genome assembly GCA_030265355.1 of Tritonia tetraquetra. NCBI lineage: Eukaryota > Metazoa > Mollusca > Gastropoda > Nudibranchia > Tritoniidae > Tritonia > Tritonia tetraquetra. Next base: position 10,408 of record JARBEQ010252558.1, on the reverse strand, counting down.
GTGATATAGTGTTAGGGCCAGCTCCTCAAATGGTGCATAAAATGATAAAACAGGGGTCCAGGCCACAATGTGAGGATGTGACCTTGAAAAAATATTAGCACAGGTTTCATTGAAGAATATAAAAAATTGTCTTGGTTAAATTATTTTTTTCCTTTCTTTAACACTTCCTGGTTTACCTTTTGGTACCAAGGTAATCTATAATAAATAAAAGACTCCTATCTATGGTGACTTCTTTTCTCTGAATCAACTAAAGTAAATTCTCATAGTACTTTTCCAAAGTTGCTTCTGAAAAGTCAGTCCAGTTATTTTATCTGCGAGGTATTTTGAATTGGTTAGTTTCTGACAAGTAGTCGAATAGCCCACTATGACCTATGTAGGTTGTAGGGCCATTAAGGCCTCACACCACTATCAGGCCTTTAGTTAATCTTTGTATGGCTTCATCTTACTTGACCTTTCTGGCATGGTTAGCCCAATCAACACCTTTGCTTCAGCTGGCTTCTGAGGCAGCCCACAAAGCCATGTTATATCGCTTTCCTATCTGTCTGCAACTGCCAGTTTTAAAAATCTAAAGTCAAGAAATATAATTGGCGATTGCAAAATGGCCAAAGTTCTAGAAAGAGTTGGGCACTTGGAGTGAGTGGATGAGGATTCATGTGTTGGAGTAGCCATGTTTGGCTTATTGGCAATTGGAAGATTTGTGGTGGATATAGAGGTGATAAAATATGATCTTATTTCTAGAGTTGAAAAAACTTGTGAGAGAGACAACTTTCTTGCGGGCGTGAACCAGGAGCTTTTATTGTCATTCAACTGCACATATGCAGAAACAAGAACAATAATTTACATTGGAAGCCACATCATTGATTTAAGACAGTAACATCCCTTTGACCACATAAGTGATGAGTTTATATTCAACAACACGGTCCATCACTTTGAGATTGTCATAGCCATTGTCCTCTCTCCATTGTCATCAAACTTGCCAAGAGATTTATATGATCACCTACCTTGAACTCTGAAGTGAGTCGATTGGTCTCATAGACTCGGTAGAAGTAGATGACAACAGCAGTTATCGATAGGCTGATGATACATAATTCAACCAAATTCCAAAAATGGGTCAAGTATCTTAGCCTTTGACTGTAAAAAAATACATTTCAAAGACGATAATTTTATGAATGACAAGCTTTTGTTTTGTTGTTTTAAAAAAGTTAAAAAGTGCTCTTTCCCAATATCTTGTTATCATTGCATATCACTAAGTGAATAAAATTCATACTCACAACTTCAAAATTAAAAAATTAATCACAGGTAATCTTATTCCTCATTGATACCATATTGAAATTTACATCGACTTAAAATTTCTGTTGGTTATCATGTCCCCCATATCCTAAAACACAGGAATATCCAAAGTCTTTTTACACAATGGGGGGTGCTAAACCGGTCCACACTCTTTCCTTTGTCTTCTATCCCCCTCACATATCGTCCCCGCTCCCATGGAGCTTTCTGTTCTTGTCCTGGAATGAGATGGTTTTGCTTGGGGTTTGGGTCTCTTGCCGGGTGGAAATATTCAGTTGTATTCTTTTTTTTTTTTTTTTGAGAGATGATATTTTTTTTTCATGTAAATCATCTCTCTTTATAGTATTTATTCTTACAATATAGATTACTGTATATTTTATGAATTAAGTATATCTCGTCTGCAGGGGCTGCCTCTGTGAAACTGTTTCAGTCACCTCAGACCGGGATAGGGATCTACTGGAATCTACTTCTGTTCTATCTTTGAACTTTGTGTCGTCCCCCTTTTCTTACTTTTTCTCAAGTGCTTATGACCCATGAGTGTTGCAAGCGCCTTTTCCTAAACTTTGATTTGTTTTGAAGCTGTGTGGCGGGCGCTGAAAGAGCCCTAAAACAGCAACAAACAAACATAAGACGGAACAGAGAATATTTATCCGCTCTTGACCTACATGTCTAAATGATGATTAGACACCCTATTGAATCTAACAATCTTCTTGGTTAGCTGTGCTAGGTCAACAAGCATCATAAACACCTTTTTAAAAAATTAAAAAATCATAACCCAGGTGTTGAAATGAGTACCATTCATCAAACAGGAAAAACATTTGTGATAAGCAAGTACCTTAAACAGCATTCAATAACTTTGGTTACAGTTTTGGCCACATCTAATAGGCTAGGTAAATCAAATCAAACCCCCAAAACATTTGCTCTTCCAGATGAAACAATCAAATGTGATTATCCTCTTAGGTTATAGTTTAACATGTCAGTTTTTGAAACATTAGATCTTCAAATTTAAATATATAGAACTGGATGACCAGCACTCACTTGTAGACGTTTTTCAGCTCACCAACCAGGAAGATGACTAAGTATATAAGGAAGATGATCTCACAAATGAGTTGAAATATCATTGACCCAGAATTGTAAGGCAGTAGCATGGCAGGTTCAAAACGATGGGATGTCACGATGCCATTGGTTGTGTCAAACTCTGCCAACAAAAGGTTCATGGAGAACAGATTCACCTGTGGAGTAATGATTGAGAATTAATTTAAAATAGCATGACAATGTATGCAAATACAAAAGTGACCCCTCTTATAAAAAAATTACTTTGTATCAGTTTTCTGTAGTAAACAAAAGATGGAATATACCAGAAATACAGCAAATCAAATACACCTGGATATTACTAAATTTGTTACTGAGGGATGACAGCATTCTAATGTAAATGAAAAGAGCTCCATAATCCTACTTAAAGAAGGATTTATCTGTAAACATTTCAATATTATAAAAATTGAAAAAAAGAATATCCTAACCTGTGGATTATACACAGTAAATTCTATAAAAACACTCCTGGTGTAACGATCTATCCAATTCTCTGTCTCCAGTCTTGTCATTTTTTCCAATACATCTTCCTTGCTGCCACGCAGATGGGCAACATATCCACCTCCTAGTAAAAAGGTTGTGAGGGGTGACAGATGGGGTTTGTAAAGTTATTAGGTACTTGATACAATAATGCTATTTGAGTTACAAGCAAGGTTTTTGTTCTTGAAAAAAATATTTAAAAATGCAAGACTGCTCACATTAATAAATCAAATTTGTTTGTACAACACATCAGAGCTTAGTCCAAATGAAGATGTCTTACGACTTGAAAATAAAATTTGAAAATATCATGATGTACTTAGTGTTCATGTGAGAGGAATCCTAGCATATTTCAAATGATCAAATAATATACTCATATCATAAATGTCTGATTTTGTGTTCTCAAATGTTCTGGGTTCTTTTCAGCTAAAAGTGGTCTTTGGGTGCTGTTGAATGCGTTAAATGAAGATAAGACAAAAATTATTGATTAGTATCTGGTTGCTATTATCGTTCATCTAAGACATTGTTGCCATGATATGCTTTCCACATTAGATACTAAATATCCTGTAGCGGTCATGGGATGTTAAAAAATGAATTTGTCCTAATCCACTAGGATGATGAGTTTGACATGGTGATTTTACTGCCAAGTTAATGATGCACTCATTGCTTAACGCTTATTGTCTCAGGCACAATTCTAAAACTTAAAGCCTTTTGCTGGTGTGGTAACAAAAAATCTTCAAAACTGAGCAAGATTCATCACAGTTATTGGGTTCCAATCCATGTAGTAACAAACTTTACATTCACCCAACCAAGGCACAGTGAATCAGTCAGGAGAAAGAATTGTAATAATATTATATATTACTCCTTGGTTATATGAAATAACAGGACATGATGCTTCTTAGTCAACACCAATATCGAATGGATAGCACGCTGAACCGGTCAGCATAGTCAAGCTACATTGACCGTGATCAGTGTATGAATGGGTGACCACTCGGGCGCTGTGTCCTTGAGCAAGACACCTCGCCCTAGCTCACTTGGCGCTGAACTTTAACGACCCATAAAGGGTGGGGAATGAATGAGAGGCCACAAGTCACTGTTGTATTTATATGATTATGTATTGTGATGTTATGTAATATGTCTAATGTAATCTGTATTTGTTAATGATAGATTATGATTGATTCCACCTTTGTAAAATGCCCAAAAAGTTTACTTTTACCTTTTTTTAAGAGCAGCAGGATAAACCCATAATCAGGGATTTCGTTCCACTAAAAAAAAGTTTTCTCCACAATACCCCGGTTTCCTCTACCCTATACACATTTTATTTTAGATCATCATTTCATGTTTCTTAAACTCACCTGAGTAAATTCCCCTATAGCCCCAGTATGGATAACCATCGAGAGACGCAGCTGTGGAATAGCGGTATTCAGGTGAAGATCCATTTACACTGCTTTCCAATGGAGACCATCCTATGTCAAAGTCCTTTTTCTCTTCTCCACCCAGTGTGTAAAGGATGTTACATTCATGGATAATGTTTTCAAAGTAGTCAGAGAGGTCACAGAGTTCTGAAAATATAAATTTATCACACAATTGTTTAAATCAAAATTGATCTGAATGAATTCGGGCTTTAGGTATATCTTCATCCAACATTTGTTTTTTCCGCTTTAGCATGGATACAGCAAACAAGCATATATCAAAACTAGCATTATAGCAAAAGTAATCTTTGGTCCAGATTTTTTGTTATGTAATCTGTACTGCTCATAAACAAAAATTTCATTGTGATATAGCGAAAAACATGCTTATAGCTAAAAGATTTTTGGGTTCCTCCAGACTAAGTATTCTCACTGTCACATGGTTTCCAGTGAGTTTTTGTCTACATAGAATCTATAAACACAATTGGCTTGTATCGCTATATCACTATCACTAATTCTACTTGCATAACAGTAATGGGTAAAGGAGGACGCTAACACCTCTCGCCATTTCTGGATTTGAAATCTTGATATTGTGTTGCCTCTGCAATGAAGAGGTGAATCTACACAACATAACAACACAATAATAAGCTATGAAAAACATTTTAGGAAGTTTGCAATAAACTTAATCTGAAACTAATTTTATAAAATTACTTTTTACTATTGTCTCTTATGCAGTCTAAAGTTTTACAAGTTATAATTTTCTTATGTTTTAAAAGATAAAATGATAGCAAACATACTTGGTTTGATTCTATTCTGCCTTAAAACAGCATATCCAAGAATTTTTGAGGCTTTGTCATTGATGTACCCGCGTAAGCGTAGAGGAGGATATCTGTTATAGTAAGAGCCAGCCAACAGCCCCCCAACTAGGCCTGTCTTTGCCCAAAGCCAGAAATGCTCTGCCGTCTTAATCTGAATATAATAATAATAATAAATAACATTTCTATAGCGCATTTTTCAAAACTGGGTAATGCTCAATGCGCTTCACATGTGTAAACGTATTTCTAACATTCATAAAGTATATTTCTGTATTACTTGTAAATGGGAGATTTTATCTTGGCTAATTCACACTAGAAGAGAATTACAGTAATCGACACGGGATAATATAAAAGTTGTAACAAGTTGACTGGTAACTTCCCTTGATAAGTAGTCCCTAATGGTTGCAATTTTCTTTAAGTACATATTGAGAATTTTACAAAGATTATCAAATAATAGCATTGAAAAGAATTTGGAGAAGGAGGAGTTACAGGTTATGATTACAATAACTGATTAACAGAGATTCTCTCTGTTTCTTGCACAGTCTTCTGAAAAGTTTACGAATTAGGTGGATAGAATTTTGAAGCCATGACATGTCATTTCTTTGCTTTTTCGCCTGTTTTTTCAAAAAATAAGTTTGACTTACTTTACTTTGTATACAGATTTTTTCCATTAGAAAAGGGAAAATAGAAGACCCTTGGCCAAACAATAACCAGGTGAGACAAAGAATAAATCATTTTAAAAATGTTAATATTGGGCCAAGATCACTCTGGGATAAAGCAAGAGATAGTATTGCGTGTAAATATTTAATATCATAGTTAGACAAAGCCTTATTCGGGCATGACACCAAAGATGAAATTTGAAGTGAATCCGCACATAACATCAGAAAATGGCCATCAAACAGTCTATGACTATGAGATTGTATTCTAATCCTTTTTGTAATTTAAAAGAAGAAAACAAATATTGTAAAGTGTTTTAGAGGGTTATGTTTTTTCTTATTGATTGGAAGTATGAGTGTGTTCTACTTTACCTGTAAAACTCATCAATTGAATTCCAACCAACTTGATGTAAACTGACTAAGTGTTGAATAAAACATGATTGAATGAATCCATTATTTAAATAGCCAAATCATCAATTTGCAATCTGGAGTCAAACTTTTAACATAGATATCTCAGGCAAATAAACAGAACCCATGAACAAGGAAACAAAACAAATATTCATATAAATTACCTCTTCAAAGCTTTTTTTGGTGTCCAAGCTCTTGATGTAAGTTCTGTACATAGAATTTTTGTAATGGAAATTATCAGGGCTGCGATTTCGATGGGCAATCACCATCAAGATCCACAGGAAAAATAGGTAGAAAATAATTTCCCTGATGACAGCCCACATTTTGACTTCCTTTAGTCGCAGATCTCTTAACTTTGCCAGCTGTTTACGACTAGGTGGCTCCTTAACAATATATTTCATTTGATTTCTGTCCCTGGCATCTGAAAATGTAGAATCATTCAATGTTTTTGGTGATTATATGCATAGCTAGAGCTCATGCTTGTGAATTTGAAACAGAGGATTTATTTATATTTTCACAAGATGACATTTTAGACTAATATTAAGATTCCACATAAAAAAAGTGTCTCCTTAGTATATCAAAACAAATAACTATTGAGTACATCATCATTACAAATCCTCAATACAATGGTAGGGGCCGATCATCTACTATGACTACCTACAACAAACCCTCCCCCCTCCTCTTCAAACAATCTAGAAGCAATGAACCCTTCCTTATTAATATTATAAAAAGTAACTTACATTCCCCGTCTGAATGGAGGAAATCCTGTTTGTCATCCACAACTATAATTTCATCGTCCTCTTCCTCTTCATCTTCATCCTCCCCTGGGTTCTTAATGATGAGGGACAAAAATATAGCCACCAATATAACCTGGAATAAAATTGGTGAATAGACAACTTATGTTAAAATATATTTGAAAATGTTTAAAATGACATAATCAAATCTATCTTATTCCTCCCATTCCATTGTTACGTCCTGATATTTATCTATTGATCTATCACCCACTAACTTCCTCCTCTTTGTATTATCGCCACATAAGACATTGAGAAGAGATCTCAACTTCTGGCAATTGGTCGCATTCTGGTTGATGGGATCCCATTTTTGCCTTGCTTCTGAATCTTGTGGGAACAAGCAAAACATTCACTTTAACCAAATTTTCACTATAACCAAATTTTATATTTTGAAGATATTATTGGTCGACTACAACTGAGGGCAATTTCTTTGATCTTCCTGTCTTACCTGTCCATTATTCACCTGTCACTCAGACAGCCTGACACCTACTTATTTTCACACTTCTGTTGTGTTTGCAGATTTTATTGTCTTGCCTATGTGGTGCACTCTTTGTTGGTCTTGCGTCTTACCTTTCCATTGCCATCTGTCAACCAGGCTAGCCCACAGGTGAATTCCCCACTTGCTTTCTATTAGATTTTATTGTCTAGCTTACGTGGCGCACTCATTTTTGGTCTTGCATCGTACCTATCCATTGCTAATCAGGAGCTCAGCAGGAAGCATCCCCTACACCGAATTGTTTTGATACCTGTTGTATTTACAGATTATGATTGTGTAATGACAGATCTCTTGTTACATTATTGGCAGACATTGTATGGGTGAGCTTGTGTAAAATGTCCATATTGTGTAAACACCAGGTCCCTTACAAATGTCAATCTTTTTCTTTATTATTTATTTTTGTGTAGTAATATTTTCTAATTCAAGTCAGAGCTGACTTTTAAAAATTACTATAACCGGTTAGAATATATAGAATTTTTAAATTATTTTTTTTAAATTCACCATAACTGGAAATTCATTATAAATGAATTCACTATAACCAGATTCGATTGCGCAACTTTTTTCTTCTAATTTTCTATGTGTCTTCATTTTCATATGCACCCATATTGCTACACACTTTCATTTGGTGGCTACTGTTATTTCATTTCCAAATCAGTTTTCTATTTTCAATTCACATTGCATTGAAACAGCCAATGTAAAGTAAACAAAATTCATTTTACCTTGATTGGTTGTGTGATGAATATGGAAGTGAGGAATGACACAATGAGAGAAGCAATCCATTTCCTACAAGTTTCATCCTGTTAATAAAATAAGAAGAGGATCATTATTCATAGAGGTACTCTCAGGGATCATTATCTTCATTCTCTTGTTTTTCAATACGTAATAATTCATTTACAATAGTGCCTTGACTAATATGGCATATCTTATCAGATCTTAAGAACAGGTTATTGAACAGAATGGCACATTGTGAATTGGAAGAGATTAGAGATTGCTGATGTGCAAACAATGGCAACAGTAATATGTTTGTTGGCTTATTCATGGATAATACTGCTAAGTGTATTGCTCGTGGTGTTAATAAAAGATGGTAGACACAGTGAGCTGATCACCTGCTTGCCTGAAATCCAAAAAAAATGGTCTAAAATTAATGTTTGTTTCAAAATGATTGACAGCTATGTTTCTTCATGTGTAGTGGTTGGGACACCTGCAATCAAAACTATCTAGGGTAGAATGTGAGGCTGTCCCCAACACTGCATTGCAGTATGTAGTCCATAGGCTAGTAGACGACAACCTCCCCCCGCCCCCTTTGGATTTTATATTATTGTGTTTTTCTAAAAGGGGGTACTAAGAGGACCTCTCAAAAAAAGTTTGTCATTTTATACTAGCACAACACTGAGTTATGGACCTTGAAAGGTGAAAAAGGGTTTTAAAAAACTGAAATGTCAAATTTGACATTTATATATTTCTAAAATATTGCTCAGTTGCTGTATATTGATAGGACATTATCATGAATAAATAAAGTAATACGAATCATTGCGCTGCATCTTCTCTTTATCTAATGACATTCCTTTGAACTGTTTCTTTTTTAATGTTACAACATCTCTTTACATAATATTCTCCATTTCATTTGCTTTTCTTCAATCTTACTTGGAAAGTGATGCCATAGAATGTGACCATGGCTGCTGATCCTAAAGTCAAAATGATGAGCACAATCCAAGCAATTATCACGCACCACCAAGGAAGCTGACATGATTTTTTTTTTACATGGCCATTCCCATGTCTCTTTGCTGGTCAAAGTAAAATAAAAGTTAAGAAAAAAACAATTCTTATTCTCAAAATTATTTTGATAAAAAATTCAAATCATGACAACAATGTTTGTGTGTGTTTATTAACTATAAAAAGTTATTTTTTTATCTTTTATCTTTGACTCTTTTACAGACAATTTGCTAAGATAAGTTTTAAAGTTGTAAGTTTTACACCCTTTTTCATCATAGAAACATTATGATATCAGTGGTGAAGAGAGAGAGAGAGAGAGGGTTGGGGGGGAGGGGGGGAGAGAGAGAGGGAGGGAGGGAGGGAGAAAGAGAGAGATATGTATATGTAGAGAGAAAGTGTGTGTGTGTGAGAGAGAGAGACAGACAAAGAAGACAGCCAAATAAGCAGATAGGGGAACAGCGTGCGGTGTATTGCATGTTGGGATTATAGAAATAGGAAGTATCTGTCATATGTGAACACAAATGATCTGTAAGAAATATAATCTCACCAGTCAGTTTTACATCATCGTTAGATGTGCTTGCTCTATCTGATTCCGTTGAAGAGGTACTTAAACTGGATGCTGGCCGGAGCTGGAAGACAACCAAATGGAATCAAAATGATTCAAACCTTTCTTTCTAATGATACTTTCTTCTTATTTTCATTTTTTTTTACCCTTGGAAATAATGATTTGTTGCATAGAAAGTAGTATGAAATGGTGCCATTAAAATACCCAGAGGTAGAGCCAGAGATAAATGGGTGGATGAAATCCCCAAAAAACGCAGGAGCTACATGTAAATATTGAGGTGCAAGGAGAATCAAGGCCACTGGCTCCACATGTGGGGGAAAATGAAGAAGAGAAAGAGAGAG
>JARBEQ010252547.1:0-10224 GCA_030265355.1 Tritonia tetraquetra | reverse complement strand
CACAACGGAAGCTTTGTGAAAGACCCATACCTTATCATATTTAGCCTTGAAAATGCTAACTAGGGTGAGTGTGCTGCGGGGTACCTTGGTGTTGACCAGGATTGCATTCAATGTTGGCATTCTAGATCAGAGGAGAATTGAGATTTTTGTTAGAGCAAGGCTTAAATTTATACTATAATACAAATCTAAATTATGAAATGCAGTAGTTCAGTTGTTGAGTGGTTTGTCTGCTTGTTTGATCAAACCCCATCAATAGCGCAGAGCAGTGCTGGGGCCAACCCCACTTTCAGTCACGAAAGGCACACAAGATACCCAATATAAATGCAGGCACCCCGACCACCAAGCATGGCTGAGCACGGGGTTTGAAATGCTGTGGATAACAAAATTTCAGACAAGCCAGTGATCAGCCCACTGTGTCCATAACTCTTTATGGACACCATGAGCAATACACTGAGAAGTATTAATCATAAGCAAGGCCAATAAAAAAAATCAATGTTGCACTTGTGGTCATCCCTCAGCTATATAAGAACTGGGAGAATTTGCCACTTCGGGCACAGTTGTTGAGTGGTCTCGACTAAAAAGACAGATTTCCCTTAACATAGCAATGCTGTGTTGGGGTCAGCTCCATGTTCTTCCACAAATAGTATATTCATGGAGCCCTTATGTGTCCACATTTTAATGTACCCACTCCTTGGTAAAAGGATCAGTCTTATGTGGGCAAATGACAATTCTTATACACCTGTGGTGTCTACTTTCAGTTTTTTTTATACAACCTGGTGCCAGATTGTTTTAGGATTTTATTTGCCCTGATATAAATATAATTCAAAATCAATCAAGTCTAGCTATTTATTCATTGGGTTGATCACCTGCTTGTCTAAAATTTGTATACAGAGTATTTCCGTCACTTTGTCCAACAAGAGAGAGTCAGAAAGACGCTTTACTTTGATTTTATCACTTGACCTTTAGTAGACATGGACACCAGTGTTCTATCCAGAGGGTGACAAAATGTCACTTGGCTACGTACTTTGATTGCCTCCCTTGATCTAAGAAGCCTCATATAGCAAAATCTGCTCGGTTTCCTTATAGCTGAGGGGTTTACCACCAAGGCAACAGTAAATATTGTCCAAAACTTGGGCCTAAAAATGTGACGCTCCTTGTGCCATTCAAGGTTCGAGGTACAGTGGGCTGATCACCTGCTTGCCTTATCTACCCGACCCAGAGTTCTTCCAGCTCTGCGCTCAGCAATGCTGGACATGAATCTGGCTGCAACGCTCCTTAGGGATATAGACTCTAATGCAGTTTGGATAACAAACAAAAACTTGATCTTAGGGTAGAAACAGACCCCAGGTGGGATGCCTGCCTCAGACTAGTGTCATATCCAAAAGATGACTCATTGTCACTTGTCTGCCTAACACTCTATCTAGGAATCAGGATAAGCTTTAGCACCTTGGTTCACAGGGCTTCCACAAACTTACATTTAGGGGACATGGGGTTAAAAATTCAGTTACTTTTTTCTTAATGGCAGTAACTGAAGTATGCCAGTGAGGTTTCAAAAAGAAACCATTGGAATATGTTCATATGCACTGTATATTGGAAAATCAATGTTATGGCATGTCATCAACACACTGTGCAAGAAAGCAACAGAAATGTATTATGATCTCAGCCCATTATGATGAGTGGTCATTATTTCTAATGCATTAAAGACACACACACACACACACTTACTTTTCAATATGTGTAATCTTTCCATTCTGAAACCTGAGAGCGCCACCTGGTGGACAGGAAGATACGAAAAAACCATTACCATTATTTGTTATAAATATTCATAACCCCATTGAACAGCTCAATGCATTGTGTAATCTGACACAACTAGTCCAGATGTGTAGCATCCAAAGGATAGATGATGAGAGAGCATTGAAAGCTCATTTGAATAACCCAATACAAATATTAAGTTAATGGTGAGATCTTTCTTTCTTTCTTTATCATTTCCTGGATTACCTTTCAGTGTCTGGGTTAAAAAAACCATAGTCAATCTTTTTTCGAATTACCCTGCTCTGAAACTTTCTTTTTCCGTTTGCTGAGTTGGTTTTTTGGGGTTTTTTTACCCACTTTCCTTTTGGCCCACTTCTTAGTTTTAGCAGTATAAACAGATCTATTCCTTCAACACTCATTCTGTTTATATACTAGAAATCGTATTCAATGAGGACATCCTGTGGGGATTTGTGGCCTAGAAGGTACTGGGTTCGAATCTGGCCCGTGACGTTGGGATTTTTTTCCTTTGAAGTTTTATGGCTCTGACTCTTGATGATTCCAATGGAATCAAGTCCTATCGGAGATGGACTAATAATTTGGCGGTCCCGCTTTTGATATGACCTAAAATGTGTTGTCAAGGGTGAGAAACTACCAACTTTAAACTTTAACTCCCTGGGGATTATATAATGTGACCTGCATGTGAGGTACTTTGGCACAAACATTCTTAACAAGATCAATCATTACACGAGTATCAAATGATGTTAGCAGAGCAAAGCGTTTAACCCAATGACACGACGCTGGACAATGAAGACATAGAGTTCACTCATCCAGGTAGTGAGCAAGACTTTAATTGCGCGACTTAATTGACTGGGTTATTTATTTAGCAGCCCACTCACTTACAAGCAAGTTTGATCAAGTAGATGTGATCCAACCGGCTTGACAAAGGCATGAAACACCAAACAAGACTTTCTCTAGCTCAAGCCATGTATTTTGACTTGTCACACCTCCAAGTTTTGTCCCATTTCACCACACACTTTCAAAAAGTAGATTGGTCATGCAAACTTGGTAGTGAAAGGGTCGCTTTAGAAATACATGCCAGCGAGTTGGGTGGCTTGTGACTGAGGTTAGAAAAAGTATGCGTTAATATCTTGATAACGCATACTTTTTCTAACCTTCATCCAGTTTCAGAAGAATTTTGAAAAAATCATGCAAATATATGATCTATGAACTCACCATAAGTACTGACAGAGTTATCTATCCCTGACGGTCGGCCGTGCATCACCTTCTCCCCAATGAAAGCCCATTTATTGATGACATCCTGATCCTTACCAGTCCAGCTTGATTCACCATCGGCCTTCTCACATGTGATGCAACCCAAATACTGTAATGTAATAGATAGCACATTCTTTACAATGAGGATGGAGAAGACGGTGCATCGGAAAGTATCAAATGAAGTAATGAGGAAAAAAAAGTTGTTAGTTTTACACACCCTTGGCAACACATTATAGGTCATATCAAAGGTGGGACCTCCGATTTTACACTCCATGTCCGATAAGGGAGATAAAGCCATCAAACAATCCCCATGTTGCAGGTAGGACTTGAACCCATGACCCTCGGTGGACAAGGCAAAAGCGTTTCAGTTACACTACGATGCCCCCAGCAATTGCGATTAACCGAGTTACGATAAAAAGGAGTCAACAGTACATACACACCAATGCCATTGGTCTTGTTGTTGTTAGGTGTCTTGTTCAAGAGATATGCACTTGATGTAACTTTTCTCACCCAAGAAATCAATAATAAGAGCCGTATTTCTATTTTGTTTCTTTTACAATTTGTAATTGGGAGACACCTGTTCCTTCATTCACGACAAGAGTAGCGCATGTGCACAATAAAAAAAGAAATAAAATCATAGAAAATTCACATTAGTCAGCTCTAGTTAAAACATTTAGAGACAAAATTATTACTATCCCCATTAGCAGGAAACAATAACTAACCTAAACAGATATATCTAACCTAAACAGATTATATATCTAACCTAAACAGATTATATATCTTACCTAAACAGATTATATATAACTAAATGTACTCACTTCTAACAAAGCGGCAGCCAAAGAAACAGAGAAAGCTGCAGATGAGCCCAATCCCGCTCCAACGGGGATCTCTGACTCCATCAAGACAGAGACAGATGGAAGAGAACTGGAAAGTCGAAACATCTTATGAGAATTTAGAAGGTGAATTCCCGCTAAACCTGATATCCTCATTAAGATAATTATTACTTCTGAATTTTTGCTACAAAATGAGAATTTTTTTTAAAGAAGATGTGACTGTAAATGATTGATGACAAGGGCCTTTTGTGTCTCAGTGTTCAGACCGTGCCGCATTGGCTGCTCTTCCAATCTTTGTTGCTAGTACCTGCCAATGTTTTATGTCTTGCACAATAGATCATACAAAGGGAAGGCAAAGGTCTTCTTTCGAATGTATAGAAGAATTACTACAATAGAATTCTTCCTCAAATAATAAATATGTGACTCAACGCCACAAGGCGGTCCTAGCGGTATTGATTGGAGAATTGATACATAGATCAATAATCTCTCCTGCTGTAAATGCTAAGATATAAAGATGACACAGGTGTTGTTTGAAAGGTAAAAATACAACTGTTTTTAGGATCCCTAAAAAGGTCTGAAGGAAAAAATCTACATGTCGCCCCTGTGATTCGAACCCAGGACCTTCTGCACACACCGCAAATGTCTTACCACTACACTACGACCACACCACCCACCCACAAACAAAGTATTAATTTTTAAAAATACAATATATACCCTTCTCCACTGAATAAACTGTTGTACATATAGAGAAAAGCTATAACAGCCAGGTTTGGGGCATCTCTATTGTCTATATTGTGTCCTAAAAACTTCTTGATTTCTTCAATGGTCTGGTCTGTGGCCGGCAAAGGGTCTGTCCTTGAACCTGCAGTGACATTTAAGAAAAGAAAAGTAGAATATAGAAAACACAACTAAAACACAAAACATTTAACTATTTTTAGGGACGATAATTTGTATTCATAATAGATAGTATATATAACATGTCATAATCCTAAAACCAACGATGGTCAATAATACGATAATCAACTCGAGGAATTTTACCAAAGTCAGCGGGAGAGTGATGTCCCTTTGTTAGTACTTTCCCCCAGAATTCTTTAGTGGTTATTGAAAATCGTTGGTATTGTTATGACGTCATCATTTTCTGAGTACAGTGCCTCATAATGCATTTTTCTATCCCAATTATGTGATATAAATAAAAATCGCACCAAAATCATAAAATGCACTATATATAGCACAAATAACAAGGAGAAAACAAGGGAAACAGCGCTTAAAGTGTCCTTGCTCATTATATAGTGAAAAACGCTGAGTTGATTATTTTATGTACAGATCATCTTTGATAAAACATCCCTCCCCATCACTACCATTCTTAGTATTTCCTCATTGCAGTTCGCTACCACATATATACACAGCAGTTTTTCCAAAATTCTGGTCCCGTCGAACAGAACAATAATATATTTCCCTGAATCAGCTCTATAAAGATCTTACTAAACAACCAATGAAATTTACCAAAATAAGACAGTGCATAAGAAAAATGTATTCCTGTTTTTCTTCGCCAGACGCATATATATGGTTCTGTAATGTTCAGAAACAAGCTACTTATCTGTCAGGTCTCATTTGAGGATATAAAGCATAAATAACTATAGTTCATAGTTTGAAAAGAAAAGATTGATTAACTGGGTAGTTATACAGACAGATAAAAGTAAGTACTAATACACGCACAGGCAAGAGGAGTAATAAGGGTCAGTAGCCAGCCAATCAACTCTAATTTGCTGCATTAAATGTATATTAGTTCCAACACATGTATGGATTCAACAATCCAGTCAATCCTACTGCTGCCCTATACGCATACAGAGCACACCTATTGCACTCAACAGTGACTATACGAGTATAGCGCATGCAGGGCTGGTGGTTCTATACATGCCTATGGCGCAAAAAAAAAAGAACAAGGATCTTATGATGAATTATCAGTTGAAACCCGTTGGTAGTTTGCATTTTCTCAAAGCTAGCCAAATACTCCATACGCAGATAGCGAAAATAAATGCAACGACCATTTGCTTAAATGTTTTCACTTAAAATTCCATGAATCATTCAATCAAAAATCGTCAATCGTTTTTAAAATATGAAACTCGGTGTCTATGATGATGTTTTTAATTCACAAGATTTCATGGTTACTCTTTTCTCAAGTGTACTCAAGTTACCATCTTTGCTATCTTTGGTTTCCCTTTTGCATGATGATTTGAATCTTTTTCTTAATTCCATTATATATCATAATCTTTATCTCTCACATCTCCCAACATTCTCACACAGAGGGCATACAAATAGAAAGTTTTTACAGAGAAAAGAATTTTAGTTACCAGCTGCTTGAATATGTTTAAGACCTTCTCGTATACTCTCAGCACTCCATTCATAGTAAACAGAGATATCTGGGAGATCAAGCTTGACAAGGTCTTTTGGGATTTTTTTCAATGTCAACTTGCAGCGAAGATCTAGAGTTGCAGCAATAGCAGCCTTGAGGAAAAAGAAATGTTCAAAGTGTACATGACAAAACCGCAAAACGAACAACACCTTCTAACTCCAAGATATACAAGTGAATGAACATATTTTCACTCCTACCTTTAGTTTCAATCATCGTGTCATACCTAGAATTCACCTCAAGGCACACACTTTAAAACATGTTGGCATGCTAGAAATGCCATCATAGCATGTGAAAATTGTAAAAAGTGGGTGATTTCCCGGGAACCTGCCTATGTTCATCCACAATAATTATTTCACAAACATTATTTATTTTTAAAAATCCAAATAACCTTCTATTGATTGAAATAGGGCATGACAATTAGCAAAACAACAGTGTGGATAAAATGTAAGAAGATATACAGTAACAGCCTTCTTGATCCTTATTGATCTATGGAACAGCTTGCCTGAAAATGTATACAGTCTTCCAAAGAGTTCGACATAAATCTGGATAGACACTTTAAAAAACAAGAAACCATTTACAATTATGAAAAGGATACACAGAGGCAGCGAGTTTAGCAAAATTGGAAAAACCAGATGCGGACAAGTGGCATTACAATTTGGACTGCTGTAAACATTTTCATTGCACCTCCCAAAGTGACCAGATTGAGACTGAGAAATGGTTCTTGGGTCAGAGTTTCAATGGGTTTTTTTGGCAGAAATATAAAAGCATGTATTGGCTAAAGAAAAAACAAATTTTACAACAATGACATCAGTCGTTTGCTGCAAAGACAGGACCTCTCCGACACTCAAGTGAGTGGACATAAACAGGCAAACAGGATGACTATAATTAATTAAAATGCTTACAAAAACGTAAAAAGAGTCCCAGCATTATTCAAATTGACAGTGGATCACAGATTATTCTCAGTAAAACACTAACACTTTCCTTGGTCCTCTTTGAGTTTGATAAGTTCAAAAATGGCCATCAAGAAAGTAAGAGACATGCAACTTCGTGTACACAACAAATGCATTAGAAATAATAACCCTAGAATGTAAACATACTTTCCCGTACACGACAGCATGTTCTCCGTGAAGTATAATTTTCCCAGGGGCAGTGACGACAATTTCATTAGCAGACATCATGCACAACGAAACAACGAAGATCAACAACTCCACAAGATACGTTTCGATAGACACATCGGTTGTGAACGTTCAAAGCTCAACGCAAACAACTGTTGCCCGAGGCGTTGGAATGAAAAGCTCATTACTCGGTGTTTCTATGACGAACTCATCATCTAAATTTACATATTTAGAGGCCGCCTATGTCTAATGTCGCTACGGTTGCAGCTTGTCTTTTTTACATAGAAGTAGGAGATGGCCTTCACCTTCACCATTAGCTATGTCAATATCGATACTTGAATACTCCGATACCAAAAATTAAATTGAGTATTTGCGTGTATTTGTCACCATGAATATTATCAGTGGCGTATGGTGATCGTCGTGCTGGGACCAGCCAGTGGCAATCATGATAAAAGGGACACGACGCTTGTGTAGAGACTTTTCGAAACACGACGATGCTGTTAGTAGCGTGTGCAAAATCTATCGTATGTTTACATCCTATCGCCCCCATAGCCGTCGCACAAAGGTCAAAGAACCTCCCTACCGTCGTCAAGAAAAATACGTTAAATTATATAGAATTGTAGTTCTCACGAATAATAGAAAACATAATCAGTATTGCAGTATTACTGTTGTATAGATTGACTGTGTTTGCATTAAAAGATAATGGTTCTCGACAGGAATAAACGGTAGACCGCATGTATGGTGATTGTAATGCGAGCTGTGGGGTAATATAGTTATTATATATACTCCACGGTTCCGTCACCCGTTTTGTCTTTAGGGGATGAGACAAGGTCGAATAGAAGAAGAAGCGATTTGCATATCATGGAGAAAAATATCCGACGTTGCCGGTAATCGAACCATGTACCTTTGGCTTCAGAGGCAAGAACCTCTGCGCCACTGGGACCCCCCTTATTCGAATGATCAATTAAGTACAATATGAATCAACAGACACCATAGGGTCATTCAATTCTAATGAGCAACAAAAATTCGTCCTCAGATAAGTCGCCATCTTGTCAAGTCAAGGACAAGCGCTCGCCGCAAGCTTTCTCTGTCGCTCCAATAAATAAAGAATTAATGTAGTTCTCATTCTTAAAAAAAACAAAAAGACGCTTCACGTTTGAAGCCTTGAAGTAAAAGCGTTTTTGCTTGGAACGTGAAGCGTTCTCACTAAACGCGGCCAAAGGCGTTTGTGAGATCACGACGAGGCCAGTCAAGAGAAATATTTTTTGTAAGGTGTTAGTAAGGTGTTTTGTCGGAGCACACTGGGGTCAGTTAAATTACAAGGCGTTTGTACGGTGTTTTGTCAGTAACTCGCTGACTTGCAAAGTGTTTTAAATAACTTCTTAAGGCCCTAATTCAACATGTGGTGATATTATGGCTATCAATCTTATATCACAAGATAGGTGTTACTATCGAAATCAAGAATTAAAAAATTCGCACCAAGTAAGGCGTTTTGTCAGATCACGTAGGAGCAGTACCAGCTTAATGTTCAACATCAAATTTCACCCAAGACGCTTACAATTCTGGTTGGAGACGTCACGACCAACGAAGCGTGGTAATAACGAAAGCTAGAAATTGAATGCATGGATACAAGGATTCAGACAAGCAGGCGATTAGTCCACCATCCTTTTTGAGAATTAAGAGCTGCACATTATTAATACTTACTAATACTTAAAAAATAGAGTAATGAACAAATTACTAATGCCCTTCAGTAAGAACTGGGAGAATTTTCCATTCTGGGCTTTGGTAACTAATAAATAACGTAAATTGATTTGTGACTAAACAAAAAATTATGGGGCACTGCTGCTGAACTAAGGAAAACGTTCCTGTTCACAACATCCGCTGGAATTAGACTGTAGACAACCGTCGACAGCAAAACAAGACGCAAAGAAAAAAGTCGAAATAGAGAGGAGTGGAGAAAGTTTACCAATACATGATTTTAGGGAAACCTGACACCGAAAGGTAAAAATAGGAATGATAGATAAAGAAAGAAATAACGTTTAATTTCCCAACTCAATGGTCACAATTGCTATTCATGTCTACACTTGGTTCTAGTGAGACATTTCTACACTTGGTTCTAGTGAGACATTTCTACACTTGGTTCTAGTGAGACATTTCTACACTTGGTTCTAGCAATGATACTTCATTGGTTCTAGTGAGACATTTCGTGTACAAGAAAACGATGAAGGGGTACCAGTGGCGCAGAGGTACGGTTCTCGCCTCTGAAGTGAAAGGTACCGGGTTCAATTCCCGGCAGCGACACTGTCGGGTATTTTTCTCCTTGAAACTCGGTGAAAACCTCAATGCCACTCCCCTGATTCTATTCGTTGTGCGACAATACACCAGACGTGGTCTGCAAATTAACGGAAGACGACGAAGAAGGTTGGACCAAGGAACCTAGTCCGGATGATAAACTCGGAGGTCCCGTGTGTACGTTGCGCACGTTAAAGAACCCTTGGTAGTTGAACATCGATAAGAGTAGGTCACTTAGGTCGCATTAGTCAGGATAAGCCACGCTGTGTTGTGGTGTCTTGTCAGAAAAAGTAACAATAGAAAAGAGAAAGTGTTTACACTGGTCCTTTCTAAACGCTTGCTCTACGATAAATGTTATCGTTTCCGACAAGACAGCTTGGCTTATCCTGTGTAATTCCCACCTTATGGTAATTTTCTCTCAGGGCTGTTCAAACTGGCTTCTTCTGACCAGGCACTTGTAATGATAAATTAGGCTAATGAAGGCTGCCGGAAGTTCAATGTCAATATTGAAAAAATACAGAGAGAAATGTAGAAACTTCCAGTAAAG
>JARBEQ010252536.1:0-11051 GCA_030265355.1 Tritonia tetraquetra | reverse complement strand
TTTTTTCTCCGCGAAAGTCTCTAAAATAGTCCTGGAAAAACTAGAAAAAGTCCTGGAAAAGTCCTGGAAATTTTTTTTAGGATTAGTGCATGACCCCTGGAGGAGGCCCCACCTCTGAAATGATTTTCTGGTGTCGAAAGGGATGTTAACTAATAACTTTGAGCTTTTTACCTATTCACTTGTCTCCAAAAAGAATGTAGTGGTTTAAGAGAGTGTTGCTATACATTTTTATCTCAGTTATCGTGAGCCAAGACCTTCCTGGACGCAGCGGCCCCATTCAAGGTGCCCTTAATATAGAACTGCCCTTGGAAAAGATTGCTTACTATGCTGTGAAGATGGAGGGGCTGAACGGACAGCTAGCAAACCTTGACCTTGTGAACCTTGTCGTCAAGTTGGTACGGAGGGAGCGAGCACGAATCTCCATTCATGAGTCAAAGGTATGTCCTTTTACATCATTTTATAATTTCCTTGGGCAAGAAACTTTGCTCTGATGCCTCACTTTACCAAGCTGTTGAAATAGATACCAAGTCTCAGAACAATCATCAATCACAAAATCAACACACAGTCACCGTTACATATCCATCTCGGTGTCATATCCTCCTACATCATCCCTCTGCTCGTCTCCACACTCTTCACTTTAATATTCTCAAGTTATTTACTTTCAACCTTCCTTAGTGATTGTGCTATATGTTTCTGTCTTCTGTGTAATGTCTGTCTGCTGAAGAAGGGTTTTTGTTGCCCAAACCATCCTACACCCTTGTGCTTTGTCCCTTTGGAAGTTTACACATTTCCTTTACCCTTCTTTTTATCAATCTCACTAAAGAACGTAAAAACTTGAAATTTCAACAAAATATCATAACTTTGTTCATTATGATGTATTGTCATAAATTTGACATCAAGTTGCTGGTAATGAAAAGTTCTATCTGCCTGCGTCAATTGTTTGTATTCAATATTGGGTACCTTCTTTAAAAGCATAAGACTATTTAACAGGAAGGTTTATTCTAAGTTCTTTTGTTTTTCTCTGGTGATAATAATTTTGTTGTGCAAATAGTTATTTAAATTTATCATAATCATTCATAACCTGATACCAAAAGGTAAACCAGGAAGTGATAAAGAAACATAATCATTCATAACCTGACACTGAAAGGTAAACCAGGAAATGATAAAGAAAGATAATCATTCATATCATGCAATTTTTTACGTGGCTGTATGAAGAATTTCAGATGAATAAAGTGTTTTTTTCATATTATATTATTTTTATTACATAATAATTACTACATTAACCCTTTGGGATCACCTCGCACCACCAGTGTGTTTTCGTGTTTTTATATGTTGTTTTGAAAATTTTCAAACAATTTTTATTTGTGTGTTAAAGAATAAAGGTAATAATAATGAACTCTATGTTGATAATTATTAATGCTGTCCACTCTTCTCTATAGCCTTTTTTTTTTTTGATGTTCAGAACTCAAGACAGAAGGAATATAATTGTTTGGAAACTGTTTCCCAAATTTTTATTTTTGGACAGTCTGCCATATTGTTTCTGTTGCTATGGTAACAAGACATGTTTGCATGATCAACTAAAAACTTAAAAAAAAATTGTAGTACAATATTTGCACTTTATCCATACCAAATTTTAAAATTAAATTTTATAAGAATTTTTTTAATAACCCCAAAATAGTGTGTACTCAGGGAATAATAAGGTGCTTGCACGTACGGTTTGAAAGGTTAAGCAGTCTCATTTATTCGCATTGCCTAGAAAATGAATCCATTAAGATGATGAATGAAAGAGGACTGCCAATACATTCCTGCCTTATTCCTAAATTCCAACATCTATTTTGAACAATATATTCCAGGATGAAAGAAAGGCCAGTCTTTACCATGACCCAAACGGGGAGACGTTAGAGGAATATCTTATAGCCTTGAAAACGATGCTGAGGATGATGTGGTATCAGGCTAGCGGGACTCCGTCAGGGAACCACGGATTGTTCCATCGCTATCACATAGAAGCTGTGACCTTGAAGGGGATTAAGCAGAAGAAGGGATCCAATCATCACGATCTTAACACGTCAGCCAGGTGAGAATAGCGCGTAATAAAAAAAAAAAAGAATAGCGCATATCCACGAAGTTCATCATGCTCTATGCGCTTTACAATGTATAGTTAATACATCTTTCACACTTATCCACACAGGTAAAAGGTAAATTCTTTTGTTATCCAAACCACATTATACCCCCAAGGAGTGTCGTAGCCAGCTCCATGTTCAGCATTGCTGAGCACAGTCCTGGAAGAACTCTGGATCAGGTAAATGAAAATGTAAAAACTTACAAATGGGACAAACACAAGGACTTAAATGTTCCGGTAAAACCCTTTCCTTGGTTGTTTGTTAGTTGAGGAAGGGTTTCACCTGAAACGTTTTACATCCTTTATTTTGTCCCATTTAGAAGTTTTTACATTTTCATGATTTACCTTTTTAAGTTTCAATTGACAACTTCCAGCAGCTTTCATTTTATTGTACTCATCCACAAAGAAACTGTCATTTTGTTTTATATTGTTCTCATTTGTTTTGTCGGGAGAAAGAAGTTCATGGTGCAAAGAAGTTGAGGCTGAAGTGAAAAGTAATGCGAAGATGTGGAATCAGCTGGAAAGAGACACTGCTTGGGACAGGATGGAATAGAGATATTATGTTATTGAAGGCCTTTGCTCCATTGGGAGTTGAAGGAGAGAGGAATTTCTATATATGATAACCTTGAAAACAATGCTATAGATGAAGCCAAGGCTAGTGGGACCCCTTCAGTTAAACATAGATTGTTTCATCGCTGTCATATTGCCTATCTTCTGTGTCTGTATGATCAAGAAAGTCGGCCATTAACATTTTGTCGGTGTCACAAGCAAATCGCTTTCCATCATGGTTGTTTTTACAAGAGAGACAAAAAAAAAAGTGATTAAAAAATAGGACAGAGAAGAAATAGCGGTGTGCTCGTGGTCTATTTCTAAGAATTTCATTGGTCCATTTGAATAGCTTTGACATCATCACAAGGTATGTCGAAGGTCAAGAAAAATCCCCATGAATTTTCATCATTTTTTGAAAATCTGGACTTTCTTTGTTTCTCTTTCAACAGAATTATCGAGGGAATATTCCGTAGCCTTAACAATCTCCTGGAGCGTTTCCACCAATCGTTTTTCTTCTACATCCTGCCGGGCACCAACCGTTACGTGTCCATTGGAATGTACATGCCTCCGTTTGGATTGATGGCAGCGGCAGGCCTCATCAGAATATCCTTTTTTATGTTTGATTACTACCATGCGAAGACTGTCTGCTTGAGGGGGAGGGGGGAGGGACCTCTTTGTTACTTTCAGTCATAATCGTTAAGGGTAACAGGATTTGTGCAACTCTTACCCATTCTTTTGAGTTTTCTGAAGGATTTTACCTGCCGTTTTGAATAGAGTAATAGAGAGAAAACTATTGTATAAGGTGGATTGATCCAGGTCTTGTCCTTATTAAAATATGTTCTCTAAAATCAATCTCCAAGTGATATTTGTTTTACACCTCTTGTTGTTATTTGTAATTGTTGTTGTTAATCCTCTTTTGCTATCATGAAATTAAGAGCAAACTGCCCTTTTTATGTGATGTGTGTGGTTTTTGTTTTATAGAGTTAGGATAATCAAACTAATTATTATCTTATATACTTGCCGTGTACTCAGTCTCTTCAATGGTGTAGTGTAATGTATTAGTAAATCAATCTTTTTAGAATTTTTAATGAAGAATAAGAAAGCAATAAGATTGAGAAAATCAAAACGCTTGTAACTACTTCCTTAACTGTGTGCAAGGAATTGCCTTGTGGTTCGCAGGAGAGGAAACAAAACCGAATTCCACAGAAGAAAAAACTGAGAAGAAAGATGAAAAAGGTGATAGAATAGAGCCAAAATTTGGGTGTTGTTTTTTCTTTTGTATTCTTTTATATATTTGTTGTTGTTTACAAAACAATGAAGTCCACAATGCTGTCTGTTCTTTGCATTGTATGTTTTTTCCTGATTAGTTTGTAACAATTTTGGTTTAGATCAATTAAACAGAGACAAAAATATTCATCATCCATTTAAAACTTCTTACTGCAGGTAGAGCATAAGGTACGAGTTGTTATTTCTGTAGTGGGTTGATTTGGCAAGGTGGGTTACTCACCCAACCAATGTGCACCCTGTTTATTTTTCATCTGGGCTTGACAGAGATAATTGAAATATTGGCAATATTAAAAAAAAAATTTATGACATTTCTCCATTTAGTAAAAACATTGTAGTTACTATTCTTGTTGCTTCAAATTTGATGTGTGTCTTACTTTTTTCACACTGTTTCTATTTTAATCAGTGTTTTAACAAATGATAACATTCTCCTTCTTGTCTATAATAGAAACAGAAAAAGAAGCCGCCAAAGATTCTGATGAAAAAGTCGATGAGAAAGAGCAAGATGATGAGCTTAGCCAAAGTATAAAACAGTCTGAAGACAATCCCGGTGACGATGTCATTGACAAGCAGAAAGATAGAGCCCAGAAGGCCATCGATGAAATGTTGTCTGAAGATGAGCTGGTAAGAAAGAGGCCTAATCTGTGTGTGCCATATTATATTTGTAATGACATTTAAAAAACAATTTATTTTAATTTTACGCATTGTTTCCAATTGCAGACCTGCCAACTCCTAGTCATTTTTAAAAGCGCCCGTTTTCACTGTTTTTATCTGAGAATCCTTTTTTTTCTTCTTTTAATGTCCATTCTTCCCCCTGTAGTCTTGTCCTGTTTTTACTTTGGTTAGAGTGGGTAGGCCCGCAATTGCACAGGGCAGGTGGTAATTTCACGACATGTCATGAAACAACCTCTAAATGGTACAGTGGGTCATCATGTTTAACGACATCGAAAATGACGAGACCTCGCAATAAATTTTAAAAAATGAACCCTGATGAACCTTCATAACGCTATATAATAAATTACTGGAATAACGACACTCTATGATCAGAGCCTCGGTAGTAACGAGAACTCCATAACCATGAAAAAAATGGCCCACATCTTAAAAGCTTTGAACATCAATAACTTTTTATAAAATTCTTCCTACAGTTATAAGTTTGTTTTTTTGTTTGATCGAACCCCATTAATACCACAGAGCAGTGTTGGGGCCAGCCCTATGTTTAGTCATGAAAGGCTCTCAAGATACACATGCCATAAATGCAGACACCCCGACCACCAAACACGACTAAACACAGAGCCAGAAATGCTATGGATCAATCGTTACTGAGACCATGAGCAATACACTGAGCAGTATTAATCATAGACAGACCTATCTACAAATTTCTGTAGCCCTTGTGGGTACCCTCTCAACAATTGACAAAAACTGGGAGGATTTGCCCCTCTGGGCATATCTAATATTTTAGTGGTGCAAAAATGCTTCATCCAGTGTCAAAACCCAAAGAGTAGATGTGGGATTTGTAAATTCCTCCATCACTTATTTATCCATTCTCTCTCAAACAGGACAGTGCCCCCAGTACTGGCATTCTGTCGATCATCCCAATAATTGCTGTGTCGTTACTCCTGGGCTGGTTAGCTTATCAAGGGCCAGAACTCCTGACAAGAATCATGCCTCGTTTCCGTATCCACACTGAAGACATGGTGTTGTACAGCATTTTGGCAATCTTCACTGCTGCGGTCATGTATCCAAAGCTGATGATACGGTTTGTTCTCATTTCTATTGTCCCTGTCTCTTTATTGTTTTAATGTCATGTTTCAAATAGGGTGATATATGATTTATGACTTGAATTTTGAATGCCTATAAATCCGAGCCCCTTGATGATAGGAAGTGGATGAAAAAAAAAATTTCTTGTTGAAAAATCACATACAAAACGAGAATATGTGGGTGTGGAAGAATGTATGACTTTCACGTAGTTTTTCTCAATGGAATAGATTCACATCTTCAAAAATAAAATTGGTAGAAAGAGAATTCATAAAGGTGTATAGCTCTCCCCTTTATAGTGATATGTATCGCTTTCTCTATGTGTGAGAAGACTTCAGACCTACTATTATATTAACTGAGGAGTCCCAGTGGCGCAGAGGTACGGTTTTTGCCTCTGAAGCGAAAGGTACATGGTTCGATTCCCGGCAGCATCCAGTATTTTTCTTCATGAAACTCGGTGAAAACCTATATGCCACTCCCCTGATCCTATTCAGGTAGGTGGGATCAAAGAACCCAGTCCTATCGGAGACGGTCGATAAACTCTGAGGTCCTGTGTGCGCGTTGCGCACGTTAAAGAACCCTTGGCAGTTCAAAATCGATAAGAGTAGACCACAAGGCGGCTGTCCGGGCAAAATGAATTCCTAACACAAAGGTCACAGTGCGTTAATCACCTGCTTGGCTTAATATCTTGATCCAGAAAAAATCCAGCCTCATAGTGCTGGCCCAACACTGTAATGGTAAAAGGGAACTGGATAAGAAAGATATTAACTGAACTATGAGAATTTATTTACGACAATTGGTAATTGTTTGGGATAAAGATTTTAATCTAATCAGGATATTTTTGTGTTCCATGAAAAATAATGCATTTATGTTGATCAAGCTGTACCTTGACTGACCACCCTTTTCTTGTCAAATAAAAAAAAATTGTTGTCAATTTATGGCTTGGTCAACCTATCCAATTTTTTTTAAAGAAAAAAAAAAGAAAAAGGATTACTCATTTATCCACCTTGATTCCTTCACCAGTAAAACAACAAAATCCCAACTGGTCTTCGACTGGCGCCTTCTCAAGTCCTTGGCCCTAATCTCACAGACTTTGGTTCTTGCTGCCATTTCCATCTTCAACATCTCACAAGCATTTTTCCTGACAGTCTTTAGTGTCCCAGTAACACTGCTAGTACGGCCTTGCAAAAGCAGGTGAGTTATAGTCAAGTCCCTCGTTTGACATGGTAGTCTATGGTAATGTTGTTGGTCATTAAAGGGTTACAAAAAGCAATCATATTCATAACTAGTAAACTATAACTTTGGAGAGGGGAACCAAAAGAGAGAGAAAGAGCATGATTTAAAATCCCGATGAAAATTAAATAAAAATGATCATCTGAGTGAAATCCAAAGTTATTGACTTAATCCAACTTTTTACATTTATGATATACACGCAAAAATGCCCAGTTCTACGAATTGCATAGCAGTAATAAGTTGTGGGGGAGGAGGCGGTGGAATGTTAACATTCAACTTTGCCATCTTGACAACAAAATGTTTTCTTGCAACTGATTATTGTAGAAAATGCAATCCAGTGGAATGATGTTAATAATAACAGTAATTTAAGAAATTCATTTATAATCAATAAGTAGTACAAAAACACCACTGTCTACATTGCAAGTTTTAATTTGTTTTATTTTACGTTACGCCAAATGTGGAGACGGGCAATCAGCAAAGTTCACATTAAAATTTTCGTGGGGTCGTCTGATTAAAGCATTAACATCGGTCAAAATGCCTTGTGTGAGATATAGTAGTAAGGATAGTTGTTGTGTATTGGTGTAAAGACTAATTGTACTCCCTGCGCCCCGAATTTGTTTTTATTTCTCCTTTCTTCTTCTATCTCATCTTCCTTTTCTCCCCCTCCTCCTCCCCCTTCTTCTCTTTACCCACCTCCTTCCCTGCTCCTTCTATTTCTCCTCATTTTTCTTCTCTTTCTTCTTTCTTTGGTAGCGATTGGTTTGGTGGAAAAAAAGCCTTTAGAGTTCTGTGTTTTTTATTTTTGTTATTTATATACATACCATTATGATTGTTCCACTGGGTAGTTTAGACATGCTTTTAAAACTATTTTCTCTATTTGTCATAATACTAATGTATATAAATATATCTGGCCTCCTCTCTACAGGATAGTCACATGGTTTCAGATGTTCGTTCTTGTCCTGATCTGTCCTCTCAGCCTGATGTTTTACGTGGGTCTATTATCAGCCTGGCCCAAGGAAAGTACGCAGGAGTGGCTACTCGAAGGATTCAATAGTATGAAGGACCTGATCTTTCTGGGAGTTATTGACAATTACATCTTCAATGCCTGGACCAATGCCACCATCACAGCCATTGTGTTTCCGATATGGTTATTATTCTGGGCTTTACCGTGGGCCAAAGCCTGATGAATGAGTGAACAAGACATGCGGCAGCAAACTCAAACACTAACACATTTTAAAACAGAAACAAATGGCCTGATGAAATTAGAGGTTTCTACATTTTAAATAACTTAAAGATGATAAATGTTGTCAATGAAAGCAAGAACGTGCCAGAAAAATAGCCATTTTATATTTTCCTGCTTTCACTTTCATTGATAACTAACTTTTATTTTTGTTTTTCAAAACAAAAAAGAGTTTGTGTGAGATTTAAGATACGAGTAGAGCCTCAGTAGACATCGACTGAAAAATCATTAACGCTTTTCTGGTGGGGCTCGGTTCTAACCAAACCACAGTACTTACTATAATGATTAATTCATATCTTAGAGTTAGAGGCCATAACATATGTCTTTCTACGTCCTCCCTATATGACAGTGATAGAAGTAAAATATCAGGCAGTGTTTCATTGCTGAATAGACATTTCAATTAGGAACATGCAGATCAAACTCTTTGATACCTACTAAAATCATGCAACCAATTACAAGGGGGGTAAATATCCTTACATAGAGATGAAATAAAGCTATCTTCTTAAAACTTCATGTGCTGTGTGAGGGCATATAATGTATATATACAGAGAGAAACGTTTTGATCTCGAAATGTGAAACATTGCAGCCACGACAACAAATTGATATGCCCAGAAAATTGATGGCTTTGTTACACTCTAGTCACAAGAGGAAGAAAGACCTGTCATTATTTGTATACTCACGTTTCAAATCTTTCTTTGTTGTTGAGTCTGCAACGTGTATTCTCCATTTTCTTATTTTCCTAATACAAAAATCAAAATCATTTGTATCCTATTCTTTTTTATTGCCAATGTTATCATCATCATAATCATTGCCAGTCACCCCTGTCAGGGTCAAGGCCACAGACTAAGGTTTTTCATCTCTGTCCGTCCTGGGAATGTTTCTGGAGTACCCTCCATGACCGGCTGCTTTTCTTCATTTCCATTCCATTTCCATATCCATACACTTCTTTTCTAGGAATCCCACGGTCTGCCTATTTTTCATTGCCCATGTTAAGCATTTGCATATTTATTTTACAACAATGGTTTATATCTGGTGCTGACTTATGACTTTTTGTATGCTTGACATGCTTGGGGTTGGGTCTCTTGTCGGGTGGAAATATTCAGTTGTATTCTTATTTTTTTTGTTTTTTGAGAGATGATATTTTTTTCTCATGTAAATCATCTCTCTTTATAGTATTCATTACTTGTATATTTTACGAATTGAGTATATCCCTTCTGCAGGGGCTGCCTGAGTGAAATGACCTTTCTGTGTCGATAGAGCACTAAAACAGCAACAAACAAACAAACAAACATTATGGAAGTTATCAATGATGTATGACAAATAAAAGCATGGAGTGCAGCACATTGTTTGATTCTGAAATTTGATTTACATTGTGTCACAGTGCAGGCACTGCTAGGTTGAAGAGTTTTCTTATATATGACAAGATGGAAATGATTATTTTGCAAAATGATTTATTGATTAGCGCAAATACAGCAAACACGCATATAATGAAGCTAGTGTTATAGCGAAAGGAATTTTTGGTCCAGATTTTTTGTTATATTATCATTTACTTGACGATATTTCAAAATAAATTGTTTTGTCCCTGAAATTCTGTTATATCCGTGCTAGAGTGTATTGAATTGTTATCATCAGAGAAATATTGTTTCACGTGATGATGTTATAAATAGACTGGCTAGTATTTCATTTAAATCTATTTGTCTTCGTATCGTACTGACTAAGCTAATTGCCACTCTTATAGAACGTATGCCCCTCTGTGTCTGGTGTCATTGTGGCTTAACCATGTTTCTTCTGAACTCTATGGCTATTTTTCTGGTACTATCACATTTTCTTCATTTCCTCGTCTTCTTTGAGAGTTGTGAAAAAAGGTCACATGGTCCATAATCGTTCACTACCTGTCTACTTTGACTTGATATTTTCATGTTAAAAAACCAATGAGAAATATATATAAACCTTCTTTACTTTAACGCAATGTGTTTTTGTGTCTCACTTTTAAACTATTCACTAGGTCACTTGTTTTTATGAAATGGATTGATATAATTTTATATGCTTGGAGTGACGGTAAATGCTTTGTGGAATGACCCATTTTAAGCCTTAATTGTGAGGAAAAAACGTATTTTTAGTGTCTTTCATTTTAGAGTGGGATATTAATGTTTTTTAAAGTGAATAAGAATGTTTGTGTGACTATGAGCTACTTTGTTTTAAGACTGATTTGTTAAAAATACATTGTGTTTTAAGTCATGATAGTCGTGTGTGTTGGATGCTCAGTGTGTGTGTGTCGATTGTGTGTGTATTCATGTGTCCGTCTTTGTGTATATGCTTTTATTATGAAAATATCTGGCACACCAACCACCTTGTTAAGGGACTGTGTGATTTGGGGTTGTTTGTGTGTGTATGTCTGTGGTGTTTGTATAAACATGTGGATGCATTTTGATTTTAATTTGATGTTAATGTGTCATTGATTCATTTTCCAATCAACTATTTTCATCTTCTTTATTTTTTATTCTGTTAAGACTTGATGTGTTATTAAACAAGAGATGCTGACTTTGAGATGACCTTACAGTGTGAAACTGAATAAAAAGGGAAGACCATTGATTCTGTGCTTTTTTTCTCTTTGTAAGGAAATGTGATGGCAATATTCCCTTGTACGAGTTAAATAAAGGTATAACTCCTTTTTTAAAAACACACTTTGCAGGCGGTTGGCGGGGCCCCTTCTGTGGGCCGGGGGGTGCTAAACCGGTCCACACTCTTTCCTTTGTCATACCCCTCACCTATCGTCCCCGCTCCCATGGAGCTATCTGTTCTTGTCCTGGAATGAGATGATCCGGTTTTGCTTGGGGTTTGGGTCTCTTGCCGGGTGGAAATATTCAGTTG
>JARBEQ010252535.1:0-19998 GCA_030265355.1 Tritonia tetraquetra | reverse complement strand
TCTCTCTCTATCACACACACACACACACACACACACACACACACACACACACACACACACACACACACACACACACATATGCTTGCACGTGCACGCTAGGTATGAGTTTCATGTGCGTGAAACGACATTTGACGTTGTACCCCTATGAATCCATGCCACGAGTCGCAACAGCTGCTGTCGTTCAAATATCCCCGAAAATAATCGGTACGTATTTTATTTGTATATTGTTCGTATTTTGCTTTGTTTCCAATAGTTGCAATATTATTATCACGAATCGGTAATAACTTGAATCATTCTTCCTTTCAATTCCACAACTGTACCGTACTTTCGTGTTTTGGTTGTTGTTGTTTTTTTTTGTGATCGATATCATGACGTGTCTGCCAGAGGGAGGACGGATAATGTGCATTGTCTTTATTTAATTTTACCCTCCAAATTCTGTCATCCTAAGTTTCCTCTTGAACATTTACATTCATTTTAGAATTGAAGGTGAAGACTAAACACTGAACTCACAGGAGTCTACATAAATGGTTAGCAGACGCCTGGAGTGATCACCTACTGTTTTTGTGTGGACATTTTTTTGTCAAAGCCGCATAAGTCGACGTCACATAATAAGTTGATTGTCATCCAAGTCAATGCTATTAATTGACCGCAAGTGGGGTTATTTTTGTTCAAAGGGAGGTAACAGTAATAATCATATTCGATTTTTTTTACTTTGATTGCAGGAGTAGGGGCCAGTCATTTTTCAAAGGCAATACATTATTACACACTGCCGCAGCTCAAATGTGAAGGTCCGGAGTTCGAGTCCCGCCTTGTGTATGATTTTTTCCCTAAACAGAATATTCGTGGCTCTGTCCTGGATATTCATGTGTTGGCCTCTTAGCTTTGTTATTGACATGACCTTTCTGTGTCGAAACGGGCGTAAAACTAACAACGTTACTTTATAACTTTACAGTTGAATTGTCATATGAATGACATCATCTTTTCCATTTTATTGGCATATAGAGCACATCAACGGCGTGGTCGAGTGGTCTAGCCACTTGACTAGTACCCTCAACGGTACTGGGTTCGAGTCCAAGCTCGTACCATGCGCTGGGGTAGATCTGGGAAACCTGTCTTTTTTCGCATCCCATGACACACACGGTGTGCGGGGCAAGCGTCCTTGTGACTGCAATGACTTATTTCTAGAAAATAAAAAATATTAATTTAAAAAATACAAGATTCTGGTTATAAAACATGAATCAAGTGTAGGAGAAACAATCTGATGGCAGATCATTCAGGGGACACTATATCATAATGATGGAAGTTCTAGACCTGTTAGTTTACCACTTTTTTGACAGAAGAAGATCATATTAAAGGCGATATCTAAAAGAGAAAAAAGAAAAGAAAAAAAAAACACATTTCTTCATATACCAAACACACTTCATGTTTTCAAATTTAAGTGACAACAGTATGACAAAGTAACAAAATTAAATAAACCAATGCATGAAAAAAGACGAATTTTAACATTAATTGTTTTGGACTTTGAGACTTTTCATCAATTCTCCAATTAGAGATGCGCTGTGAGTGGTCGAGCCAACGGTGCTTTGAAGCTTGTAAGCTGGAACAGAAGGTAAAATTCATTCTCTAAACCACCTGGTGTAATAGTAATAGGCATTGAATTGTAAATAAATGATTCTTACTTGGAATATTTCCCCAAACAATGAAAAACATTAAACATTTATAATCATCCAGCCTATATCCGCTCATCCCCCTATGTCCGCTCACCTTATTTTTCCCCCCAAGATACAAACTTCTTATTCGTTCGTGATGAAATTTCAATTTTTTCCAATTTTCTATTCATCTTTTAAATAAGCAGCGCCCTTATTGCTCTAGATCAGTGCTTAAATCGCTTTTATCGGTCATCAACTGTGTCAAACCGCCATTCTTAGCTCCTTTCGTATGAATTGTGGAATTCCCACAAAGGAAATCTGGAGCTATTTTTCGTATTATGTTTTCAGACAATGGCGTTTTTTTTCTTCTTCTTCTTCTGATTCTCCAAAACTCTAATCTTGGAGGAAAAAAAACAGGAAACGAAGCCTCTTTTCTGAGCTACGGGGATGGGCGGACTTATGATCTTTGGTGTTACGGCGAGCTCCATGTCCAGCATTGCTGTACAAAGAGCTGGCAAAACTTTGAATCGGGTAGATAAGGCAAGCAGGCGATCAGCCCACTGTGCCTCATATCATATACGAGACATTAGGTTTTTTGTTTGCCTTTTGTCGTGTATATAAGCCGAGAAGAGTAATAACTGAAATAAAATATTTTTGAGAACAGCATATGACAATATAGATTGAAAGTCCCCGGATGAATGTTACTTTCTAGATTAGACTATAATATCGCTTTGCGTCTTTGGTCCGCTTTGGCTGTCAAGTGTATAGATTTGTTACAAATCAATATATCATACGCTTTAAAAATTCATCTTTTTTTTGTTGAATAATTATTCTATCTGCCTTATGTCTATAATACTTTAACAGTCCACCCGTTTTAACCACAACAGTTTACAAGTGCGTGAAATTGTCAATATTCAACAAACCCCGGGACAAAACAAATTTATAAAACTAAGTTGTATGTAAAGTTTGTTTTCTATATCGATAATCTTTAGTACCTTTCGGTGTATGGGTTGTATGTAAAGTTACGCATCCAAAACAACGCTATTTGAATGTAACATTTCACCTACCTTGAACCAATGAAGAGTTTCTCTTCGATAAAGGAACTCGTCTGTTCCCCAGAACAGCATTTTCACAGTCAGATGGATCTTGTTGTCTTAAAATAAAAAGATATCCGAAATGATAATCTGATTTTTGGACTAGAGCTAGAAAAGGTAGATTTTTGCAGCTTTCTGCAGCTTAACCATTGTTATTGTTTTTAAACGTATTACCTTGCTGGATCAATAATCTTGTACATGTTTCCATTTCTTGTTACACTGCTGGAAGTTGCACTGGTTAAAATATATGCTTCACCTGTTGAACAAAATAAAATCACATGTCTTTTAGTGACGTACTCTTATATCATGGATACTCATATATCATGGCTTTTAAAAGCGTTACATGACATCAGCATAGCAACGTTCTTCGTTATGATGGAGTCTTGTTTCTTTCTCCACAAATCTCGAGACCTTTCCGAAAATATAACTAATCATAAAAATAATGATAAAGCCACCCGAGGTAACAAAAGCCTTCCGTCCTATACATAAAAATATCAAATTGCCTGAGGTGTTGCGGATTTGCAACAAGTTGGGGAGAGTGACAGGCCAAAGGAGAGCACGAACCGCACAACAATTCGATTCGTCTTGAGCGTTTGTTCGTGAAACAGAAATTGTGCGATATCATGATTTGTCACTTATTAAGAACACAGAAATAAGTACCGTAATATTAGTACCCAGTGAATCGGTGATATCAAAGCCCCCATTTGAGTAATCCTATTTTATTTTGTTGTTTGTTGATATGACAAAACTAATCTTTAAGATTTAGGGGAAGGGTGTATTGCACCAAATAATCAACATCATCTAGATTTGTTTGTTTTACATGAATACAATGCATACCCCGGGTGGCTTTAGTAACCCCGGTCTACGGTATTTCAAATATGTGCTTAGCATGGAAAATGTTACTAACTAAAAAAAACCCCAAAAACCAAACAAACCAACAAAGCCCAAATAATCAAAAGACCCCCAACAAAATAACAACTAGAGCAAAAAAATAATGATAATTTAACAAATAAACAAACAATATTTATCAACCTTAAACACACCCCGGGCGTGATTATCCATACCATCTTCATCCTGTCCAAAAGATAAAATTCTTCCTCCCAACCCAGACAACAGGTTGCCTTGACATTCTTCTTGACTGCAAATAGGAAGGTCTTCATTTTGCCAATGTCCAGCGTCACCCAGCAACGTAAACAGCCTCCTAAAATGGATCAGGGCATTGAAGGCACGCGACTAGAATGTAGACTATCTGTATCAATGCATGGGATCAGCGCATAGATCATAACTGGGTTCTGGATATGCGCTATATAAATGCTTTGTATTATTACTATTACTTTTATCATTATTGTTATTATTATTATTATTATTATTATTATTATTATCATTATTATTAATACTATTACGATTATTATTTTTATCATTATTATTATTATCATCATCATCATCATCATCATCATCATCATCATTATTATTATTATTAATATCATCATTATTATCATCATTATTACTATAAACTATGAACGTTAATTTGTGTATTGAAGATCTATTTGGATCGAAGGATACACAGGGCGAAACGTGGAGACGCACACAAAATGCCAGCCTAAAATCCCAACTTTCCTAAATAGATTGTTACAGAAAGGCCTTTGATATCCAGTGGCCATACATAATCAGCAATGATGATTTATGGCAAAGCGTAGAACAGGAAGATGTCACCAAACACATCTTTCTTTATCATTTCCTGGTTTACCTTTCGGTGTCAGGTGACAAATAGATCCTGTAGAAAAAATGGGGTTAAACATGGAATTCCAAAAAGCAGCTGGTGGAGAGACATGGAAAGAACAGCCAGGCTGGACAGAAACTGAGAGAACGACTCGGAACAGAACAAGATGGAGCCTTTAACAAAAATTACTCCCTTTTTACTACATACAAGTCATATCAAAGGCGTTTCAACAGATTCCATGTGAATCTCCGGGGCAGAGCCATGGAAACTCTGAAATGGTCAAGAAAAAAAATCCTGCACAAGGCGGGCCTCACACCCGGCCCTCCGCATATTTGCCTCATGGAGACAGTCGAGTGTAGTATATTCTTGTCCACGGTCATCATTCTGTTTCCAATACCGATTTATGATCTTCTGATTGCCGTAATGCCACACCTAACACTCTTTGTATGCCAGCAAATGTCAGGTAGATAATTCATTTGTCTAAAAACGTTTCTAACTTGTGATGTAGACATACTTGGATGCATAATCTCCGTAGATGTAGTATCCATTCAAATTAGGACTTTGGCACCCCCTGTAGAATACACCACCAGTCACTGACCTTCCCACTGTACGGCCGTATGCAAATATTGGAAGTTCTTCATGGCCTTGGGGACGCAGTGGACAAATAACAATATTATAATGAGATCATTAAAGCAGTACATTTTTGAAATAAAAAAAAGTAAAGTTGAATGGATAGCATGCTGGACCGGTCAGTGTAGTCAAGCAACATTGACTGTGATCAATGTTTGGGTGGGTGACGACTCGGGTAAGGCACATAACTCTGCTTACCTCACTCGACTCGGGTGTGAATGAGTACCTGGCCGAAGGCAGCGACATATCTTGTCAAAATGCTAGTACTGATGCGCCTAACAGGCACCTCGTACTGTATGCTCCTCAGGGAGTTGAGAAGGTCATCGCAATGTTGTGGGCTTGCCAGGGGTAAATGTGTCATTGTAAAGCGCATAGAGCATGGAGTAGTCCGTGCTATTTATGTTTAAAAGAAAATGAATCCAAACTGAATGTCAGCAAAGAGAATTGATACGAATAGAATTGATACAAAGAGAATATACTCTGCTATGATTTCTTTGTTAGTTTTTTTTCTGCAGAGGATACAAGAGTGTAATGATGGTAAAATATACTTTGTAAAGCTCATAGAATATGGTGGAGTTCTGGGATATATGTGTCATATATGCTATGTTTTACTTTACTTTTAGACGGCCTTCTCGTGTCTTTGGAGTCCGTATCTTGGTGAACATTATTCTCTGTGATTAACGCAGAGTTATGGGTCAGCAGAACAGCGAAGAAATGACAAGAAGAACAGAGGCTGGTATGTAGAAAGTTGTGTTCTAAACTCAGAGTGAAGCTAACATGTCATGAGGAGAGACGACATGGAAAACATCATTACAAGTTGGAAGATTAGTGGGAGGGGAGCAGAGGACAGGGCACTTTGTAGAAGCAGCCGAAATAGTAGTAGTAGCAGTCGTAGTAGTAGTAGTAGTAGTAGTAGTAGTAGTAGTAGTAGTAGTAGTAGTAGGAGGAGGAGGAGGAGTAGAAGTAAAAGAAGAAAAGGAGGAGCGAGAAAGAGAACAAACAACCCCAACAACAACAAATACCCTTAGAGCTAAGCGACGAGTACTATTCAATCAATAATTAACTACGTCATGATTATAATAACAAATATGCATACGCTAGTGTGGTATAAACTTTAAAAGATTCGTGTTTTGTTGGGTTTTTTTTGTTTTTTGTTTTTTTGTTTTGTTTCTTTTGCACATGAATCAGAATCGTGCTTGAATTCTTACCAATATTTCCACATGTTGTCTCATCAAAACATGTAAATCCTTCTCTTGCACTCCATCCATAGTTAGCTCCCTTTTTCAACAAATCGATTTCCTCAAATTTATTTTCTCCTACATCTCCACAAAGTACCCGACCTCGGGATTCTCCTGGAAGAAATAAAGGGAATGACATTGGCTTCAGGGTGAAATTAATGACAAAATGAATGTTTTGTTGACGATATTGATGGCAATGATAATTCTGAACATACATATAAACGACTCCATCAATTATTTCATCAAATGATGATAGGTACAGGATTACCTCTGACATGTTACATGTATTGTAATGTATCAAAGGTTAAGTTGTTGTGCTTTTAAAAAAAAAATTAAAAAAATTGTTGTGCTTTCATGGCTTCACTGTGGTATTGTCATTCCAACGCCGCTTTACATTTGCAATTAGTTTTACAGTTTCTTGTGTTCACATCTCAGCCAGTAGTCTCTACTTCTTTCTATATATAAGAAATTAATTTTTCACTTCAATTTTGCTATTGTTGGTGTAATTGTGTACGCCCTAATAGACAAAAATTGCAAAGAGATACTGCTGACATCATTGTGAAACTGCTTTTGGGTAAATAGCGATGGCGTTAAAATGAAAAGTAGGATAGTGTAACAATTCTTTTTCATGGCAGTCGGTCATGTCGTGAAACTACCTCTAAATGGGACTTTCACGACACATTTCTCGACAATCAGTCGAGGGCTTGACTTCTCTCCATGTACTCCAAGTCCATGATCGATATCTATTTCTAACGAATTATCACTTAAAAAGTATCAAAACTTAACGTTTAGCACATTATTGTTATTCATTTGTTTATTTGCACTTTTATTTATTTATCATACCAGTTGTCCGATCTCCAGGATCAACCCCACACCGCCATATGTTTCGCACACCATAAGCATAAATCTCTGGCTTGGCGTCACTGTCACCAACAAAGGGGTTGTCTGGAGGGATGGTGTAACCTTTCTTTGGATCGGAGTCTACATCAAGCCGAAATACTTTCCCATATGGTAACTTTCTGTGTGACAAAAATTAATTACATAATTGAACAACTATATCTTTATCTGGGTATAATGTATCTAATGTTTCTATATCTGTTGCTAAACCTCCAGCCACAAGGAAACTAAACATATTGTTTAGTCTTTTCACATCACTTTGTCCATTAGTAGGACAGAAGAAAGCAGGACGTTTAGGAAGTGATGCTATTTCAAAGATTGTAGAAAAGAGGGGAATGATATAACATTGTGATAATGCAAAGAAAATATGTAGTGATAGAGATGGGTAGAAAACAAATAATCATAACCTTAAAGCGAAAGGTAAAAAAGGTATCTGACGAATTGTGTCCTTTAAAAGCATTTTCGGCTTAACCCGGACAGGTGACAATCTGTCGCTCTCTGAATCGGACGTTGATCTATCGAAGATTACTTT
The DNA here is from genome assembly GCA_030265355.1 of Tritonia tetraquetra. NCBI lineage: Eukaryota > Metazoa > Mollusca > Gastropoda > Nudibranchia > Tritoniidae > Tritonia > Tritonia tetraquetra. The sequence continues at coordinate 12,238 of JARBEQ010252535.1, read as the reverse complement.
TCCAAATTCTAAAGTAGAGAATTGATACCCATTTTTACATCTGGATCGAGTGAGGTAATCGGAGAAAAGTTTCTTGTCCTAAGAAAAAAAAAACGAAAGTGCCTGAAGTGAGACTCGAACCCACGACCATTTCAGTCTTGACTACTATGTCACCTTACCTCCTGTTCTGATAAAGACAGAGAAGATAAAATATTTCCTCACTTAATGTCGTATAAAAATATTCTGGTTCAGCTTGTAGCATTTGGCTTTTTAAAGTATGCACACACACACACACACACACACACACACATATGCACGCACACACACACACACACACACACACACACACACACACACACACAAAATAATAAAAGAGTAAGAAGTAATCTGTTCGTATATCTAGACCTAAATAGAGTATATTATTGTTTGCCATAAATGAAAGTAAACGATATTATTTCAATTTAATGCATCAAAATACAATTTCCCATCTCTCTATTTTCTAATCTATCTATCTATATATCTATTTCTCAATATATCTATCCATCTTTCTATCTGTCTTTCTAATTTTTCTGTCCGTCTATCCATATATGATCCATCAATCTATCTTTCTGTCTGTCAGTCTGGCTATCTATTATCTGTCTATTTAGATCCTTAAACATAGTTTTCCTAACACTACACTCATCACAAACCCAAATATGAATTAACTAAGGTATTCTTTAAAGAAGCTGTTTACTTGTTTTGGGCCATTTTATAAGGATCACCCGAAAATCCTCCATCTCCGTGAAAAGTATACAGGTAACCATCTTCTCCAAAGAACATCTGACATGAAAACAAAAACAAAAAACCCACAACAAATGAGACGAGACGAAGTATGTTCTGCGTGAAATCTTGACGTTTTGTTTTGTTATCCAACCGCATTATACCCTTAAAGAGTATTGCGGCCAGCTCCATGTTCAGCATCGCTGAACAAGGCGCTGGATCAGGTAGATAAGGCAAACAGGTGATCAGCCCACTATGCCCCGAACCTTGAATAGCACAATGAGCGTCACATTTTTAGGGTATCGCCGGAGTTTTGGCCATAACAATATTTATTGTTGCATTAATGATAAACTCATAAGCAAAAAGAAAACTGAGCAGATTTTGCCACATAAGACGACGTGAAATCTTGATAAAGTGTGTATTTTATATTTTCCGGGGGCGTCCCTATCTCAGTGGTTAAGTCACTTGACTTTGGACGCGGAGGACCGGGCTCGAGTCTCGTCTTTGGGCAGGATATTTTTCCTCCATCAGGACCTTTCAGAGTTTTCATGGCTCTGCCCTGGAGATTCACGAGGAGTCTTCTCAATTTCTGTTAAATCGCCCTTGATAATAGACCTTTATCTGTTGAAAAGGGCATACATTTTCAAACTTTAGAACTTTTTATGTATCTTTTACATCGGGAGGATAATATATAATGCTGGCAATTTTCAAATTGTCCACTTTTCCAAAGACACTTTGATATAATAGACTCATCTTGTATTTATTCAGAAAGAGAACTTTATCAATGTCGGAAAAAACCATATGATGTCTCTGTGGTATTATTGTTTTCCCATGTAAAACTACTTTGCATTTTTTGGCATGTCCCCATTTCTGAATGCTGCCTAAGGCCACGTGTCCACATGGCAGACACGACTCAACATTTTCAAGTACAACCGAATCGTTCGGAGTGTCGTGCTTTTCACGTGTGTCAATTGAGAACGTAAACGACAAGACTTCCTTATTATAAGAAATAGCAGTGGAGCTGATACCAACAATGTTGTGATCACTACAGAAAAAGACGGTAATCTCAGATCGCAACAACAACAAAAAACAAACAGAGTGCCTTAGTTTGCTAAAATTCGAAGTACAAAAGAAAAACAAGGTTTTACGCGTAGAATTTGCATCTTTCTGAGATTAAAAAACTTGTTTTTGAAATTAGTTGATTTTCAAGGAGTCATTCAAACCCCCCGGCTGGCCTCACAATGACTCATACTAACGATCAACCAAAACGGGAACATACGGCATTCAAAAGAAACACTTCATTTCAGTCGTTTAGCTGTATTGGTTACATAGACACACCAGGCCACGAAAAGTAATAAACCAGCGCACTTTCCTTCTCCTCAAGACTAGTCGTGTCTGACATATTCTGGAAACGTGATCCACATTCGAGCACGTTTATCAACGTTTATTTTGAGTTGTATAGCCTACAGTTATTCCCCCCCCCCCACCCACCCAAAGCATAATTGAACACAGAGCTGTAATTCCGTGACATTGAAATTTAAAACAAAGTTAGTGATGAGCAGCTCGAAAAATGTTTCGCAGTGAGAGTGATATTTAGTTCTAACCGATAGCTTTGCCAGCTGATAAAATTGATAACTTTTTCATGCTGTAAACAGTTCTTAAACAACACACGACAAACGTTCTGTTCCCACATGAATGTCATTAAAAAACGAACAAACAAAAAGCAACAATTGTAAGAGAAAAAATCATGGGTTTTATACCTCTCCCCCATTGTGAAACTCATGGGGTTGCAGAACTTCCAAAACTGTCTTTTCTAAAAAACGGTTAGCTATGTTTGGATTCCATCGGTTTACTTTCATTTCACTGATTTTCAGCTTTGCTCTGAATTTCAAAGGTAAGTCCTTTAATTCATCAGGTACTGACCACCATTCCCACACATTTCGGAGTGCAAAATATGATATGAAAAACCTTCTGTTGCTGGCAAAATTAGGGTGGAAGGCTAGGGAATAAAATCCTCTTTCATCAGCAGGTTTAAGGGAATGAAAAGATCTGCGTCTAATATCCAGAAATGGTATTCTATTCCACTTTTCTTTTTGTGAATTGTAGATGAGAACTCTTCCTCTCTGAAAAGAAAACGATCAAATTGATATCCGATAAATACTGACAACAGTAAATGCACTATTTGAAATTTACATCGTCCTTCAAAATACACAAAACATGACTCGACACTTATTATCACAATAAATGATCATGGGGGATGTAAGATGAGCAGGAGCGGGATGATAAGATCTGGCAGTCATACCATAATATATTCTGGTGGCGACAAGCATGAAAGAGGAGTAGGAGTATTGTTTGACAAGGAAAGTGGAAGAACGCTTAAAGGTTTCTTCGCTATCTCAGATAGAGTGTTACTGGTGATGCTAGGAGGAAGACGCTCTGAAACATTCTGCAAAATACACAGATCAGCAACTATTATTCACCAGTGTAGCCAAGTTTCTTAAGTCAATGTCTTATCTAATTGTCATTTCATGGATGATTTCATATCAAAATAGACCGGCATTATGACAACAGAACATCTGTTGCAGACGTGCCCACAAAAGGAAGACCTCAGGCGGCAGACCTGGACAACGGAGACCCCGCTGTCAAGGAAACTCTATGGTGGCCCGGAGGGCTTGCGACGCACAGCTGCCTTTGCACGAGAAGTCGGCGTGTCCATCTAAGTGTTCGAGAAGAAGAAGAAGAAGAAGAAGAAGAAGAAGAAGAAGAAGATATCAAAATTGCAAACTCATTGAGTGTAATCTAGAAACAATCCTAAGTGAAACAAGTACTACTACCAATGATACTATATAGTATATATAATCATTGCTACTACTGCCTTTCCTCTCCCCAATCATTCCACGAGAGTGTCGTCAGCGAAGCGGTAACGCATTAGCTTCGTGTACAGAAGGTCCTGGGTCCTGGGTAGAATCCCGGCGACGACGTGGCGATTTTATTCCTTTGGGCTTTCTCGGAGTTTTTATGGCTCTGATCCAGTGAATTCCTTATGGAATCTAGTCCTATCGGAGATTGACTATAGATTGCAGGTCCCGCCTTTGATGTGTCATAAAAGGAGTTGCAAAGGGCGTACAACTAATAACTTTAAACTTTGAATTATTCCAAAATGGGGAAGGGAGTCTGTTACAGGGGTAGGTCACGTGGCCTGTCTGGATGGTAACAAAACCTATAGACCAAAAACATTCTTGCAGTCTATCTAAATAACAAAACTTTCAGTTTTGAAAGAGTCACGACATAGTCTGTCTAAATCATTACAAGACTCTCACGTCTCAAGCGGTCACGTACTCGATAAAAAAAAACCCTGTGACTTGAATCAAAATTCTATTGAAGTAGGAAAAAGGCACATACTTGTTCAGCAACAAAAACTCGTCCACTTCCATCATTTGCTGGCCTGGCAAATACTGGATTGGCCAGGCGTTTTCCAACCTCTTTCAGACAAATACATGTCGGTCTTAAACTGACCTCAGCTTTAGGTTTGTATGTTTGTGAGTTTTCGAGGACGTGTGGATAGCAGAATCCATCATCTTTCGGGCCCACCATTTCGCAAAACCTGAAAATGAATGCAAGCACAAAGTTTACGGGATGTATATGCAGAATACATATTATCAATAACCTTTCGTACCTTTCGGTGTAAGGTTTATGCCTGATACACAAACTTTCGCCAGCCATTGATCCCTATTCAGTGACATCCTCTTTGCCTCTACAAGCCTAGATCCTAGATAATGATGATGATGATGATAATAATAATAATAACAATAATAATAATAATAACAAAAACCAACAACAACAACTCTTTCTTATCCAATTCCCTGTTACCATTACAGTGTAGGGCCAGCAATATGAGGCTGGATTTCTCTGGATAAGATATTAAGCCAAGCAGGTGATCAACCCACTGTGACCTTTGTGGTAGGCGTCCTTGCGGCCTAGTCTTATCTATTTTTAACTGTCAAGGGTTCTTTAACGTGCGCACGGGATCTCCGAGTTTATCGTCCGTCTCCGACTAGGTTCTTTGATCCCACCTACCTGAATAGGATCAGGGGAGTGGCATATATGTTTTCACCGAGTTTCACGGATAAAAATACCCGACGCTGCCGGGAATCGAACCATGTACCTTTCGCTTCAGAGGCAAGAACCGTACCTCTGCGCCACTGGGACCCCCAACAACAACTATTACGGTAATTCTAATCATCTACACTTTTGCTCACTTTGTTTTTGATGAAAGGATTGTTTTTGCAGCCAAATCCGCATCTAAAAACCATAAAAAATTACGGCAGGAATCATAGAACGTCTGGCAGTAGCCTTGACATAAGCTTGGGAATGATTTCCCCTGGGGATAATAAGATGAACGATTTTAATTTAGCAAATAAACGAGTTTTAAATGATAACCAATTCAATTTATTCATTGACTTTACTTCACACATGTCCCTTTGAAAAAACAAATATTATTTATAGAAACTTAACAGAGAGAACTAACAAGGTACATATTTTTATCTTTGATCGAAAAAACCATTACAGTATTTATTTCAATTTGTCTTCTTGATTGGGTAGTTTGATTGACTTTCCTCATTGGGTAGCCCAGTCATCAAAAACAACATACAGTGCAATAACATTCAGAAAGCAGCCACTGATAAATGTCTCTATCTCACCCTGACTATACCAACTTCTTGTTTGTTGTTTGTTTGATCGAACTCCAAAATACCATTCATGGCTGAACATGGGGCTGGCCCCAACACTGCTCTACGGTATTAATTGGGTTCGATCAAGCAAACAAACTTTATATTGCTCATGGTACCCCAAAAAAGAGTGTGGACATAATAGGCTGATCTGAAATTCTGTTTGCCTCAAGGCTTTTCTACCCCGTGTGTTCGTTCAGCCACGCTACCTGACACCGAAATGCATTGGATCAGAGAGTCTCAGACAAGCAGGTGATCAGCCGATTGTGTTAGCCTATGGAAATCTGTATAGCCAATATCACGCTAGAGAACATTAATGTTCACCGTTGATGTCAAGGCACCATAAAGATGAGTAGCGTAGGGAGAACATTTCTGACACAGGATCTCTTTGACGTAGACTTTACAGCGATTCCATGCATCACCATCGACCTTGGACTGAATGTAATTGTATTCATCCGCCAATCTACGGTCTCCAGATTTCCTGTATGGAAACAGTAATGTAGTAATGATTATAACTTTAACGTAGCCTAAGATTTGTCTTCATGGGATTGCATGTTAGCTTAAAAAAAAACGATGATGCCCTTTCACAATGAAGGCTGCTGGAAGTTAAGGATCAAAAGTAAGCTTATAAAAAAGTAAATTGAATGAATTATGTAAAAACTTCCAAGGGACAAAAACAAACAAAACAAAAAAAAACAAGACCGGGGACGAATAACGTTTCAGACAAAACCCTTTCTCAGCTAACACATAACACTCAAAAGACAACACACCTATAACACGAGATCTGCAAACAAGCTCCCAACAAATCAGTGCTAAGTGGACGCGCAATCAATATTGCGTCCCGATTTTGTTTGTTTTTATTTTTGAATTAAATTGTGTTTTTTGGAAGTCGTTATACATTTTCATTTACTTCTACAATAGTAAATATTGTTATGGCCAAAACTGGGGCAACATCTAAAATTGTGACGCTCTTTGTGCCGTTCAAGGTTCGGACACAGTGGGCTGATCACCTGATTGCCTGATATACCCGATCCAGAGTTTTTCCAGCTCTTTGTTCAGCAATGCTGCTTAGCGGTATCATTCGGTATTGATAACAAATCAAAACCTATCACAAAAGTGACAAATTGTCACTCCTCCGCTTCACGCTCCCGAAACCGGGTTTAGCATCGGCGTAATGAGCGTCAAGGCTCTTAAAGACATATCGTACCTACTTTTTCTACGAGTCGGATTCTATTGGAGTCAGAATTATTATTTGAAAATACCACAATAAGGAGTATCTACTAATTTTACCTAATGCAATTTATTCTTACCCGCAACATCCGTATTTAGTATAGTCTGCACAGAATCCTGTGGTATCTGACGACTCAAACGGGCTTTGGAAATCGAGACAACGAGGAGGGAATGTGACAGAGTCGGCGATTCCAGTAAATAGTAATGACGCTATAAGAGGACCACTGAGAAAACTACCTAAAGAAACCATTCTTGGAGGAGTAGAGAAAAAGTAATCTTTGTTAAACAACGTTATGTTGTGTAATTGATATCGTCATGATGATTGAAAATAGGGGGGGGGGGGAGTTGATCGACAATGGTGAATGCGTACGGTAGGAATAGATAATTGAAAATGACAAGCAGTATAAAATACGAATAATAATGATGATAGTAAAAATAATTGTACACACTAATACTAATGATGATGATGATGATAATAATAATAATAAAAGTAAAGCACTTATATAGCGCATATCCACCAAGTTCATCATGCTCTATGCGCTTTACAATGTATAGTTTACCCCCCGTCAGACCATAACACTCCTGTATCCTTCTCAACTCCATACGGAGTATACAGTGCGAGCTGCCTGTTAATGCACTAGTATTCTGACAAGATCGTTTGCTGCCCTCTGTCTCTGGTGTGAGTTCGATTCCTATTGTCGACATTTTATTTTCTTCTATGGTTATTTTTCTGTGTTTTTATGGCACTTTAACATTTTTAAACCTTGCTTGATACTTTTCTTGTGCCTACTCCCCTTCAATTAATTGTTTCCTCTCCTCTTCAACAGTCCTTCTCCATGTTCCCATCGGCCTCCCTTTCTTTCTTTTGCCGTGGGGTGTCCATGTCAAAGCCATGACTGGGTGTCTTGTTCTCTTCATTCTGAGGACATGGCCTATCCATCTCCATCTTCTTTTCCATACTTCAACAACAATATTGTTGATTCCTGTCTTTGTGGCGATCTCCTTGTTTGAAACTTTATCTTTCCATTTAATTTTTAGTAATTTTCTAAGGCAACGTCCTTCGAGCCCTCTTAATCTGCTTTCAATCTTTTTGTTGGTTCTCCATATTTCCGCTGCGTAAAGCAAGATTGATCTGACGTTTGATAGATATAATTTTAATTTCGTTTTTACTGAGTTCTTTTTAAAATTTCCAGATGCTTCTCATTTTATTAAATGCAGATGCAGCCAACGCGATCCTAGCGTTTATTTCCTTCTCCGTGTCATTTTCTGATGTCACTTTAGTTTTACTTATGTTTCAATGGAGAAAATTATTATCACCCCAAGAAACAAAATCATCTATTTCGGATCTATAGGATGACGCATTTCTATCCAATATTAAACCATGACGCGTTGTGTCATCAGCAAATTTCAATATAGGTGCATTGGTGTGGTCCGAGCTCTTACAGTCGTTTGTGTAAATGGTGAATAACTCAAATAAATGGGGAGATAACACAACCTAGAGAAGCTCAAGTGTTGGTAATACCTAAGATTTAGAGAGCTTGCTATTTATAGCTCTTAGGTAATACTAATGTTAGATTTATTTCCGCCAGCTCAACGTATTGCGTCCTGTATCCGGTGTGTTATGTATTTGTTGATATGGAGATTCAAAAGTTAGTCAATGAACAAGTGTGCTGGGATTGTATTAAAAGCAGGGACCAAAAAACCCCTTTGCAATAACTTTTTGGGTTGTCCAAGTGTTTGAGCTCTACACTTAAAAACGCGATTCCAATACATGATCATAACACATCTAGATATCGACTTGGTAAAAAAACAATTTTAAAAGATAAAATAAAAAGATTTTTTGAAAACTGTCACATTATTCTCTGCTTTGTTACCAAGTCGATATCTAGATGAATGGACAGACAGACAGACAGACAGATAGATCGGCGTACATTAGATAACAATTGTTTAACGATTTGAATTGTCATAACATCAGCACTTAAATGACAATGATGCCGATGTTTTTGTTGTTATTGTATTGTTGTCGAAGATTATGATGACGATGGAGGTGGTGATGGTACACCGTCGTCGCCTTCAAAATGTATACAAGCCAGTGACAATATAATTTGATATCAATACAAATTACATCCATTTGAAGAATTATATCTTACCTATATTTCATTGAAATGGGTCTTCTGGTGTTTTCGTCCAATACGTTCACTTATCTAAATCATTTTTACTCCTTTGAAGACGACCACGATGTGTTACGAAAAGGACATCACTTGTTGTGCGACCAACCCTAAACCCCTAGACAGCCACACTCGAGATAATTAACATTCTAACCTTGTCTGAACCTGGAGGCTATTGATCCCGTATTGGGATTACGTTTTTAAGTGTTGAGCTCAATAGAAGTACAAGTAACCTATTCAACGAACCATGCATTACACAAAACAATGATGATCGCTTACCTATAAACAAGTTATGAGAGACACTTGTTTTAGTTCAAAGAGTACACGAGGATGTGAACAGAGATGTTTGGTATTGTGAAGGTAGTACAATAATAACGGTGATGATAACGATGATGATCATCATAATGGTGATAATGATAGAGAGGAGGACGAGGATGACTAGAATGAGGATGAAAAAAGTGTGGATGGGAAGTTCTGTTGGGATCGGGTCTAACCCCAACAGATCGTATCAGCTCTAGTTTCATTAAATTTCTTCTTTGAGCCTCGCGCTAATTGCATAATTTGGTACTGGATGATGGTATCAATTTAACCTTTTTGTAGCGCAATATCGCGGTTAGGAGCATTATCTATTACCAACAAATGTCCTGTTAAGTGAGTGAAGAAGCCTGCATTACAAAGATACACCCACACCCACAGATACACCCCCCCCCCACACACACACACAACGCTTTCGCTTCGTGAGCAGAAAGTACTGGGCTCGAATCCCGGTGGCGACATTGGGATTTGTCCCTTTGAACTTTCTCGAGTTTTATGGCTCTGACCCTGATGATTCCTGCCTTTGATTCGACCTAAAATGTGTTGCCAAGGGCTTAAAACTAACAATGTTAAACGTTTCACACACACACACACACACACACACAAACAAACACACACACACACACACACACGGTATGCTCGATGGAAAGTGTCCTTTGTTCTTTCTGTCCGTGGATTGCCATTCCTTGTCATAAGTTCAATGGACATTCATTGAATCAAACAGTCCAGGTGCACGATATCCTATCCTTCGCCCCTTTGTCTTCCACTCGCCTAGGATGATATTATTTTTTCCTTGCTCACAGCAAATGAGTTTTTTCATACCAAACATTTTTAACACTCGCCAATTTCCCTAAACGTGAAACCAATTTTTGCATACAATTCTCGATTTTGAGATCCATAAAAGATTCAATTTTTGAAGTCTTCCTTTTAGTTTTTGAAATAATACCAGTTCTTGTCCTTTACATCTAAAAAGTCTTTCTTTGTCTTTGACCTTTCTCTGTCGAAAAGGGCGTAAAATTAACAACTTTAAAACGAGTTGTAAAAGCCACGATCCCTTGGAAATGCCCCTTACGGGTTCCAGCCTTTCACTAGCATGTAACCAATCTTATTATATAGTCCCAAATTTCAATTGGCATTCAGCTTTTGTGACAAACCACAAAATTTCAATTGGCGTTCAGCTTTTGTGACAAACCACAAAATTTCAATTGGCGTTCAGCTTTTGTGACAAACCACCAAATTTCAATATTGGCGTTCAGCTTTTGTGACAAACCACCAAATTTCAATATTGGCGTTCAGCTTTTGTGACAAACCACCAAATTTCAATTGGCGTTCAGCTTTTGTGACAAACCACCAAATTTCGAAAGGCACTAGAATAATTCCAGATTTAGATATATTGCTCTATAGGATGATATGATAAGGAAAAGACTCTATTCTAATTTCTTCATGATATACGGTGGGTATGAAACTGGAAAAAAACGGAGAACACCGTCACAAGCAATACCTTCACTAAATGCACAACTCGACCCCTCTGATATGGTGGATAATGAATTAAACAGGCGCGAGGACGATATCCTATCCTTTGCCATTAAGTAATATTCCATGTTTTGGCCAATGGGCGCAACGCAACGACTACATGAATCATGTTTGCAAAGCGTGTACGTTATGTAACACGACACTCAATTGCAGAGCTAAGATAACTGTTTTTATTAAGGTAAACATTGGCTTAATGAAATAAAACAACAGTCCACACAATGATCAATGTGTTCCAAGGACACGAATAACAACTTATCAGACACCTGTTTGTTATATGTATCTTACAGTAGATGCGTTTGAATAAATGTGTATGTAAGTTACGTAGCGCTAAAATATATTAAAAAAAGAATTATTATAGGAAATATTTTACTAAAAATGTGAAAGTAGAGATATCTACATGTTGATCAGTATCATGACAGTTATTTATAATGTTTTACAAATAAGTTTCCGGATAAACAAATGATTTTACTCATTGTGTACGTTACTGGACGCCAAAAACCCCCACATATAATGATATCATTCATCCGTGTTAGTACAAACAAATACGAATATCATTTTTTTAAATGAAACCTTTAACTTAAATCTTATGAGACCTTAAAGAACAATAAAACATACCAGGCATTGATGTGTAATTTACAGAACACCAAAAAAGACAGATCTTCTGTGTGAAAGCACAAGTGCAAAATAACAATTGTGTTTACTTATCAAAATATAGAAGTATTATCATGATAATACTAACTGAACTAGATTAACTGGAATAGCATAGTGCAATTGGACATGGAAACATTGATATTCTTAAATTGAAGAAGAAATACTTCTTTAGGAACTATATAATCCCTTAAATTCTTAAGTGCAGGCCATCTCCAGGTATTGGATTGCTTGGGTACTCTCTTAAGGAATCTCCCCCCGATATGTCCATCATCATCATGTGACCTGTCATGATAAATAATGACATACATTTGGTAAGGTATTGGAGGTTGCATTGGCTCAGCAGTAAAGGGTTCACCCAATAGATCTGAGGGTCTCCAAGTTAAAATCCCAGCTTAAACATTCTAGACAAGAGTGTCAATAATAATGAAAACACTTTGCCTGCTTCTTGAACACCAGCCTCCTCGGAAGAGGCGAAACAATAGGTACGGAGAATTTCAAAACCCACGATAGTTCCAAAATGTAAAAAAAAAGATTAGGTCGCAGATCGCCGCTCCCCTATCCTGATCAATTACCCTCCTATCGACACAATACCGATCGCCTGCCTGACAAAATGTCTATTGACAATGCAAAAAGTATACTGTCGGAAATAAAATCCGCGCATGTGTACGTTACATTTCGAAATTTAGAACACGACACTTCAATTGTCCAAGTGAAAAGAATTACGCAAGCTTGTTCGACTAGGTCTCTTCAACAAAACTTAACAGGTTACAACAAATACAAAATAATGCAGCTAGACTAATAACTCGAGTTTCGCGTAGAGAACATATTACACCTATATTAAAACAACTACATTGGCTACCATTGATATCACGTATC
>JARBEQ010252524.1:0-11053 GCA_030265355.1 Tritonia tetraquetra | reverse complement strand
TAGAAGCCGTGCTGACTGCTCGCCTAGTGCTGTGACGTCACGCGTCGTGTGTATCAGGCTATGTGTTTACGAAGGCTACGCTCAGTGGCGCCAAGGTGCGGTTCTCGCCTACCTGGATAGGATCAGGGGAGTGGCATGTAGGTTTTCACCATGTTTCAAGGAGAAAAATACACGACAGTGTCGCTGCCGGGACTCGAACCTGGTACCTTTCGCTTCAGAGGCGAGAACCGTACTTCTGCGCCACTGGGACCCCACACTGCACACTATTTCATGCAAAAGTCAAATTCGTTGTGTGCGCCTTGCGCGTATCGTTCACCATAATCTACTCACACTCACAGGCAGGCTCTCTTGTTACACAACTGTTGGTCATTATTCATTATGCAAACGGCCGCCCGTACTAGGAGCACATAGATAGCTTCTTATGCTAAGTTATACTAGGCTCAGATCAATCCACTACGCGTGGGAAGAGCACACCAGACAAAGTGTGCTGTTTGTCGGGAAACTGCTGCAGTTGGCAATAACGCTATTGAATCACACGTCTGAAAATACGAAATGATGTCAATAAAACGATATGTGTAAAGAAGGTGACAAAAAGAAAATCGATAATGATGACGTTGATTAGTGATAAAGATTGATAATGAATGCTTAACATGTTACTTCTCTGTCACCAATACGTTATTTTATGAATATCATAATTCGGGTGAATTGTCCTCACGTCGAACTTCGGGGCACAACGTTTGCAGTGTCTTTCGATATGGATGTCTACGGAAAGGATTTTTTCCGATTTATACCTATTTCACCCCCCTTCTATTTTTATATGCTTGGAAAACCGACTTTAGAATGCATCCTTATTCGCTCATATCATGCTATAGCGGTCAAAACCTTTTTTTCTACACGATGCCAGGAGGCGTGCGTAATAGAGACGTGGACTGCATTCAGCTATTTGTGGTGGTTATAGTTTTATAGCAAAGATAATCAACAATAAGATAGTCAACTCGGCGTATTTCACAATATAATGAGTGAGGGGACTTTAGATTATAGTTGTGCCATAGCGTGCACCGGATAGAATGCATTTTATGATTTTGGTGCGATATCTTTGTATAAAAGAATGCATTACGACCATGACATTTTGTATCGAGTATTGAACGTATCACAAGAATAAGAGAAGTCTGGGAACACTAGCTTATAAAGGGACATCACTCTCATACGGCCTCAGTAAAATTCATTGAGTTGACTATCTTAATGTCGATTATCTTTGGTTATAGTGAAGCGAAAGGTACAGGGTTCGATTCCCGGCAACGACAGTTTTTCTCCTTGAAACTCGGTGAAAACCTATATGCCACTCACCTGATCCTATTCAGGTAGGTGGGATCAAAGAACCTGGTCCTATCGGAGACAGACGATAAACTCGGAGGTCCCGTGTGCACGTTGCGCACGTGAAAGAACCATTGGCAGTTAAAAATCGATAAGAGTAGGCCGCAAGGCCGCTGTCAGGGTAAAATTAATTCCTTCCACAAAGGTCACAGTGTGGTGATCACCTGCTTGGCTTAATATCTTGATCCAAAGAAATCCAGCCTCATAGTGTTAGCCCTACACTGCAATAGTTGAAGGGAATTGATCAAGAAAGAAGAAAGAATGTCATGTGTAACAATCTTCTAATCTCTGTACGAAATCCAATTCGAGCAGGCACTGGTAATGATAGTAAAGAGGGGAAAATATGAAAATGTCAGACAAATTATAGCAATGAAATCAATTAATGTTGACTTGTCGACCGTGGGGATCGAACCCACGCTTGCGAACGACTACCCTGCCTAGACAGAGATGGAAAGTCACACTCACACTCTCTGCCGACCGACTGAGCTTATCCGCCACTCTCTGTGTGTAAGTAATTTGACAAAGCCACGTGTGTCGTCAAACACAATCACACAAAGGTCACAGATGTATCTCTACAGTACACACATAGTAAGTAGTAGTATTATAGGTCCATGACAGTCCACACGTTGCGCCTATTTATTTGATGACTTTAAGCTGTGTGCCAAACAGTATAATAAGTGAGATGGTAAGGGCACAGGGGAGTGCACAGACCGAACACCTTTCACCAAAAAAAAATCCTATACAGAAAATATTAGACGGGTCTGCACGATGAATTAACTACCTAATTAATAATCGAAGAATGGAGGAAAGAAGAGTGTGTGTTTGTATGTGTGTGTTTCGGTGGTGTTTAACCTTGTCTGTTCAAGCAAGGATGGAAAATGTAAAAGTACCAGAAACATACGGAAACATTGGCCGAGAAGAAGACAAGTGGAATGTCGACAGTAGGAATCGAACAACACCGCCTAACCAGAGACGGGCCACGCTCTAACCTTTCTTTCTTATCCAATTCCCTTTTACCATTACAGTGTAGGGCCAGCAAGATGAGTCTGGATTTCTCTGGATCAAGATATTAAGCCAAGCAGGTGATCAACCTATTGTGACCTTTTTGTGGTAGGAATAAATTTTGCCCGGACAGCGACGTTGCGGCCTACTCTTATCGATTTTTAACTGCCAATGGTTCTTTTTAACGTGCGCAACGTGCACATGGGACCTCCGAGTTCATCATCCGTCTCCGATAGGACTAGGTTCTTGATTCACCTACCTGAATAGGATCAGGGGAGTTTCACGGAGAATAATAACCGACGCTGCCGGGAATCGAACCATGTACCTTTCGCTTCTGAGGCAAGAACCGTACCTCTGCGCCACTGGGACCCCTAATGATGATAATAACAATTAATATAAGTAAGGAAAAAAAATAAAATAAGGCCAATAACTAATGCAAGACTTATAACTATCAATCCCACTACCCACTAGCTAGAAGAAAATCTGTACCTTGGAAATTATTTAAAAAACAGCAGTTCTTTAACACCAATGCCTATGGCCTAAAACTGCTGTCAAATACCAACCACTTTTTCAGCCGACAATCAAGTGGGCGATTCAAAATTGACGTAGGCATTACAGAGCCCCTTATGAACCGGCAACTCCCAAGTAGTTAAATCTGGTCATCATAATGATAGGTTTCGGTTTTACAAGAGATGGCTTCTATAAATAGCCCATATATCAAAAGTAGAGATTCAAATTCAATTAAAATACAAAAGAAATCTTGGTGGGTGCACAGGATATTATCAGCACGTAGCAGTCAATTATACAAAATATTTCCATATATCATTATTATTATTCAAGCAAAACACTAAATAAATTATCTCCTACCAAGGACTAAACTAAAGAATTTTTTTAATAAAAACAAATTCATAACCAACACATTGGTCTAGACACCGAACATGCTAAACTAAAAAGGAATATATATGGAAAGACTGATACAGAAGGCCACTTTACATTTTCCCTTTAGTGGCACAAGGAGGGACCATTATCCCATATTGAGAAAAGGGAAGTGATTCACTTTGAAAAAGCCAAGTCCAATCGGTCATTGATTTATAAGACTTGGAACATTTAGGCTCATTCTCCCCTTGACACAAGGTAACTATTAATATTAACACAGAATACTTTATATGCAACTTCAACAGTGGAAAAAAGTTTCTAAGATAGATTGACACTGATTATCTTCATATGTTTTTTCCCTCTGCGTACACAATCAGGACTTTGGGATTTGTACCAATTAGGTGTACGATAACAATATTCGCAAAAAACACAAACTCTAGGTAGCTAGCCCTAGTGATAAGTAGGGTACAGACTCTTCCAAATTTGATTTGTATCAGTATCAGGCACCTCTTGGGTTCTTCGCGTTTCAATTTCTTTGGTAGACTGGTCTATCATCATTTATGAAAAGTGTCATTATTAATAAAAATTAAAACAAAAGCCGATGTTTTTGTAATCATGTTGGGTAATTCAACATCTATTGCTCGAGTTCTTCACACAATTGATAGAAAATGTTTATACAATTATGAAATTAAATGCAAAACTGCCTTTACCTCTTCATTCATTCGGTCACAATCAAACAATGACAACATATGGTTACCTAGTCGGAAAGAGTTCAACTGCATAGAGACATAGGATGTATAAGTAGGCTATTATACTTTCATCTTAATCAAATCACCTGAACCAGAATCTTTATCAATAGCAGGCGCATTCATTGAAGATAAGTCAACAAATTCTTCATTCCCACTTGAAAGTGAATTAGTATCTGAGCCCGGAACATTGTCTTTGTCGCTCTCCTGGTCTATTTCTTTCCTTTTCACACATTCTGAAATCACACTGCGCTGTTCTGCTGCTGCCACTTTCCGCTGTAATGATGCCACTTGCTCTTCTAAGCTCATGTAATGCTTCACAAGTTGTTCTTTTGGCATGCTTTGTAGGTTTTCAGCATGGATACTAGAATAAATATCCGAAAACTCCTTATCTTTCCGATTGAAATTCATCAAAGCCTCCATATCATCAGCATCAGGTCTAGGGGTCGACGGCATTGATGATAAGGCCACATCCTGAGCACAGAATTTTGGAGAATTAAGATCTGTTTTTGAAACACCATTTATTGGAGAATTCAAACTGTGTTCATCCATTAGAAACTGGGTGGAGTTGAAGGGAGCTACAGGAAACGTTATGAACTGATCCTCCCCTCCCTCTTGTCGCAAAAGTGCGGCGGCGTTTTCCTTTTCTTGTAATTCAAGAGATTTGCGTTTGAGTGAGGTTTCAAGTTCGCCTTTATCTGGATACGGTTGATACGAGCGATGCTTGTGTCTGCTGCCACCTTTATGTCTTCTGCTACCATGGCTACCATGACGCCTCTTTTTAGAACGAATTCGGGCGGCTACGACTGTAGTTCCAGTAGTACCTTCTGTGCCAAGATCGGCGTTGTCTCCTTCAAAGGACCTGTCACTACCACTGGAATATTCTTCTCCAGATTCATTTTTCAGTTCATCTTCATGCTGTTGCATTTCCTCATGCGAATGGGAGTGCAATGGCATGCCGTCCGTCTGAAATTCTGATGTATCAGCCATTAAAGAGTCCACTACCGTAGTACTGGCCTGTCCCACCGTCAAAAGGTTTGGAATATTTTTCAAAAAGGCTATTAGAAACAATTTCACAAGGGTAATATAACACACACACAGGACAAAAACAGCTGACCAACTGTATTTGCATGGTACGATTCAAGTGCGATCGCAGCCCGTGAACGTAGGACTGATGACAACAAACGTTGATGAGAGACTTTTATACACAATCAACCGGAAGTTATTCCGCGCTGTAATCGAACGCGGAGTAGATTATTATTTTTGTAAATGTTTTGTTATATTTGGATATAGTTGCTTGTAATATGCATTTTTGTGCTCTGTGTAGTCGAAACAATTGACAAACAGAATGTTATCAACTAGAATTTTGTTCAAGATGACTGTATATCAACGACCTATTTCTTCACCATAATAATAATAAAAGCAAAGGGAAACTACTCTAATTTTGTTGCTAACATTAATTAACATTCCAATCAATTTTTGTAAATAACATAAGTATTATACAGTTAAACGATTGTTTGAAAGAGAATTATATGAAATTGATGTCTTCACAGATAAATCGATTGAATAGAAATGATTGTTATTATTCACTTAGAACGACGAAGCCTTGACACAAGGTTAAGGTCACATACAGCACACACCACACACACACACACAAACACATTCACACATTACACACTCTTACTGTACGCATTAGTAACGTTGCTTGCACACCCAGTAAAAGAAAAGTTTAGGGTGGCCTTTATTTTTGTTATCTATTCTGAGGGACGAATGATTTCTTCTAATGGGTAGCATATTATCGTAAACGCACATAAATATAAAGAAAAGAAGAAATTAACGAGGCAAATGGATAGGCCTAACGTTAACTGTATAGTCTCTGGCCGTAGTTCACGTCTCTCGACTAAGACTACGAGCACTTTTTACATTTTTTGATGACTTATTGCTTACTTTCTGCATGCGTATTTAATTTGTATTTGGTTACCAGATTGTATAACCTGGGTCGTTCATTGTAATAAGGGTATTGATATTTTAAAAGAAAATCATGACACTATTCTAAAAGTCACCAAAAGCTGGAGGCCATAATGATTTGGCAGCTTCAAAATGTAGAATGAACAACGGTTCGGGTACAACCCTTCTCTAGCTGACGAACTAATCACGGATAAACTTTATCTTTATACTGAACGTTATCAGTGTTTATATTGTGTACCCCAGTGTTTCTTTTTTTATTATCAATATTTTTTTTTCATTTCTTCTTCTTCTTCTTCTTCTTCTTCTTCTTCTTCTTCTTCTTCTTCTTCTTCTCTGTCTACTTATTTCTATTTTTTTCTTTATAATTTACACTATGCCACCGTCGTGAGGCAGGTGCATACTTTAAATGCTCGTTCTGGTAAAAAAAAAAAAACAAAAAAAAAACAACATAGTGTTGAATCAATAGCATGAATATAATTACTGAAGCAATGCATGCGACTCGTCAACAAAACACAACTAGGAAAATCTAAACATCTCGAAATAGAGATATTTGATAGCAAGTAAAAGCCATCTAGATAATGTAAGGAAATCGTTTGTAATTTGATGGTAAAACGACATTCCAAATTACAATGTTGCATCCTCCTCCTCCTCATCCATTAGGGGCTGCTACTACTACTACTACTACTACTACTACTACTACCACTACTACTACTACTACGGCTACTACTAATACTACTACTACTACTACTCCTTCGACTATAACTACTCTACTACTACTACTATTACTACTACTACTACCGCTGCTAACTGCTACTACTACTACTACTATCACCACCACCAAAGATTAGCATCATCTTTGCTACCACCACAACAACTACTACTACTACTTTACTGCTACTGCTGCTACTACTACTACAATTACTGCTACTACACTTGAACGGCCATAAGGTTTAAGGACAGATAATTTTAGTCAGTTCTAGTTTACATAGAGTAGTAAACAGTGAATAATCTGCGATAGTTATGATTTCACCATAGTGGTGACTCTGTGACAACCCACGTGACCTCGCCTCACGTGTTAGGATTACATCTCCCTCACATTCTCACCACTCTCTCAATGAAGGCATAGCAAGTATACAATATAACTCACGAAAAGCGGATGCGAAGCCACCCCTTGTGGCTGAAAGGTTTTGATCATTGACTCTCTGAGTCTTCACTGAGAGAGCAACGAGAATGTGAGGGAGATGTGATGTCATTCCGTCTGGGGTAAAATGCTAGGTGACAACATAGAAAGGCTAATTATACCATCTCTAAGCAATGAAAACATCTTTGAGAATAACAGATTTGCTTGTACTATTTGTATCGAATGGCTATACTACAATGCTTTGGATAAAAATCCAAACCATCCGCGAAAAACGTCAATCTCCGATAGGACATAGTAACAATTAAAGTGAATTTCCCGACCAGACCATTACAATGACAACACTGACTTATTTGTCATGAGCAAGACATCATCGTCACAGTGGTTTGATCATCTGCTTGGCTTAATATCTTGATCCAAAGAAATCCAGCCTCATAGTGCTGGCCCTACACTGTAATGGCAAAAGGGAACTGGATAAGAAGAAGAAGAAAAAAAAAGATATCATCTCCTTTTGAGATTAGACCTCATATAACATAAAGGTGTCCAACGACGCTAATTACCTTTGGTAGGTCAAACGCACCCTACAATAGCACTCAAACAAATAGACCAATAAGCATGGTTGTTTGATGACCATTACATCACCAGGTAGTGGTAGTAGTTCTTGTTGTTGTAGTAGTAGCAGTGGTAGTAGCAGTTGATGTTGTTGTAGCAGCAGCAGAAGTATTATTATCATTATTATCATTGTTTTTATCATTATCAGCAACGACAGCAGCAGCCATCAGTAGTAGTAGTAGTAGTAGTAGAAGAAGAAGAAGAAGAAGAAGAAGAAGAAGAAGAAGTGGTAGCAGCAGCAGTAGTAGTACCCTAGTGTTCTTAAAGTTCGTTATGGCATTAATTGATACTTGACGAGGTTGAGTATAATCAAGACTGTGTGATGTGTAGCTGTTGTTTTTGACATATTAATATTACAATAATGATAGAGAGATAAAACACATTACAATAATATCGCTATTTTTGTGTTGCTGAAGTGTGTACACGTTAATGCAGTCATCGGTGTTGTGTTGCCTCTGGATTGTATTATTACGTGGGCACGTTAGCGTTTGCGTGTGAGTATCTTTGACCCCATAGATAGCTCCCTTTATATCATGCGTGTCAGTGAGCAAGTGTGTGTTTGTGTGTTGTGGTGTGGTGTGCTGCTTCTCTTGTGCGTGTGCGTTTGATTATACACGTGTGTATGCGTATCACGTATGCGTTGAAGGTGTGTGAGATACGGGGAGTGAATGTGTGTGTGCGTGCGTGCGTATGTGTGTATGAGAGAGAGAGAGAGAGAGAGAGAGAGAGAGAGAGAGAGAGAGAGAGAGAGAGAGGTTGATCTAGAAAGCTGTTTGGATTTGGATATTTTTTGTTTTGTTTTGGAGGGTGTGTGTTTGGTTTTTTTTTTACCGTGGCCTGATTGTACAGCCAAGCCACGGTTGAATGATCGTGTAGTAGTAAGACCACGTCTCTTCTCGCTTTTTTTTACGAGGTCGAGACGACGCAGAAAGCCGATAGAGATTAGATCCACGAACAATCTTTTGTACTATCACTAGACCCTATATATAGATTGGCGCTTCTTTCTCTATATTATGAACAAACAAAAACCCAAAACAATACAAAAAAAACAACACAACAACAACCGCGATCTTATTTAAACGGTACTGTTTGTTTGGGTTTTTGTTTGTTTAAAACGCCCTGTGGGGAAACTCATTATATAGGTCATATCAAAGGGGGCACTGTGACTCGTTGATCGCGCTCCCACGGAGTTGGGACCAGTTCCATGTTCTACCCCGAATGGCCCACACGTCCACAAGACACACACACATACACACACACATACACACACACTCACATAGTTCTCAGTGCAGGCGTCCCGAACACCTGGTGTTTTATTGGAACTTTATTTCTATATCGTTTCCTGGTTTATCTTTTTTTTTAAATAATAAAATTACATGAAAAACAAAAACAAAAAGAAACAAACAAACAAACAAAAGAAACACCATCTTATTTAAACGGTACTGCTGTTTTAGTTTAACGCCTTTAAATTTTAAAAAGATAATTAAACAGTGCATTATTATTGTGTCGTTCTCCCGTGTCTCTTTGAAAAATTTGAAATGACTTTTTAAAACTAGACAGCCCTTTTTTAAAATACAGGACTAGACAGATCTGCATTCTGCATAATAGCATTTTCCAACGTTGATATATGTAATAAAGAAATGAGTCATGACTCTATTAATTGATTATTTGTAGCTAACCAGGAAATAGAATATTTAAAAAAAATTGGCTAGAAAAGCTGACTAATCATTTCAGTCAATCAATAGTTCGGTGACTAATCACAGGACATTCCCAAATACATTATAGCCATGTAATTGTCTTCCTATGTCTCCATCAGGTCAAATGTCAAAGGTACTAAACAGCGATAAGTACAGCAATCGAAATGTAAATGGATTAAGATGGTTTGTACATGTAATCAAAATGCTTGAACAGAGGTTCCTATTATTAGAATACAATTTCGTGTAAACATGTTGTAACTATACCACGAGGTAGACCTAGCTAGGAAAGTGTGGGGTCAGAGGTCATCTCTGATAATATTGAGTCTATCACACTATCACTTTAGTTGATGCAAATATAATAAGGCGCAATAGAGAGAAGTGAAGGAGGTTTATTCATTTCAGATAATCTGACACACAAAAAAAATAAACCAGGAAATAATAACGAAAGAAAGAAAGAGGAAAAAACATTCCTGTAATCACCTTCTGTTCGCTAAATTCATTACATAGACGTATGAATCAAGGTATGAACATGTTATGAGTGCCAGAAAAACACAGAAAAATAGCCAAAGAAAGAAAAGTGGAAAAGACGACGGTGGGAATCGAACCCACACCGGGGCGTACGACAACACCGCCTAGCCGGAGACCGAGGCCACGCTCTAACCAACTGAGCTAATTTGCCACCCCCGATTCATCATTCTATGGTGCCTGCTCCCCTCCAAATCATTTACATAGACGTATACGGCCCAGGAAGATCAGAAATGGCCTTCGTATCAATCGGCCAATCTATTTCTAAATCTTTTTTTTTAATGTAGCTATGGCTGTTGTGAACAAGAACGTAGTATGGCGGGGATGCTTCCAATCAAGAGCTGCTATCGGAGACGGACTACAAACCGAAGGTGTCGCCTTTGATATGACCCATAATGAGTTGCCAAGAACGTAACACTAAACAACTTGAGACTCTAATAATAGAATAAGACAGCTGTTTTGACAACCACGTCCGCCCACTCCTTCTCCGTCCCCTCCCCCTCACGCCGAATTTACATTCACATCAATCAGTCTATCCCTAAGAAATTCGATTTTTACGACACTCGAATATCGGTATTGAGTGAATCGACCGAGACCGACAATCCACCCAAACTGTTACGCTGTGCCCAAACGTAGCGAAGAGATTGACTGAAAAAGTCTTTCTCTCTTTCTTATCCAGTTCGCTTTTGCCAGCATTATGAGGCTGGATTTCTCTGGATCAAGATATTAAGCCAAGCAGGTGATCAACCCACTGTGACAGCAAAAAGTACATGAGATAAAAAGGGAAGCATGCACCAGTAATAATAAATGGTACCCAGTAAAGATGAAAAATGTGAAAGTGCCAGAAAAACAGCCGCAGGAGAACAAAAGTGGTACGTCGACCGTGGGGACCGAACCCACACCAGGGAACGGCAACACCGCTAATCCTCTAAAACTGTTATGTTGTAACCAACGGTAGTGAAGAGGTTGACTGAATAGAGGTGTGGCCAAACACGATTCGTATTTATCAATATTAATGAATGGGGGTTATACGATTATCCTCGTGGGGGGGGGGGGGGGGGGGGGGGGGGGGGGGGGGGGGGGGGGGGGGGGGGGGGGGGGGGGGGGGGGGGGGG
>JARBEQ010252513.1:0-11053 GCA_030265355.1 Tritonia tetraquetra | reverse complement strand
TTGGAAGAGTCATTTCCCTTCCCTTAGTGAGACCCATTGTTTATCTTGGTGTCAGGCCAGTGGCAAATGAGTTAAACCCTTGAATAGCCACAGGATTTAAGAGCAGATCATTTCGGTTGGTTTCAATTTTGATTTTACAACAGTGATAAAAACATAGACAAATAAAACAATAATATTTCTTCTAATTGAAGTGTCATTCGATTTTAATTGACGGGCTCTGTGGATTGGTTAAAACTGAACACTGCTGACAAAGGGTTAAGTAGTTGACCATAGAGCAGGATACTCCAATTGTTATCCCCCATTCTACTCTCTCACTGTCATCTTCCACAAATGCAATTTAAAAAATAATAAAATGAAAATTTTAAAAACATTCTTCAATACATCGGAACAAGTTTAAATTGAAAATATTACACAGTGATATTTTAAGAACAAGCTCTGAATATACAGACTTTATTTTGTCGAGTGTTAAAAATAAAATAAGAAAATGGTCAATGGGACACATATCATTACCATAGCTTCCATTGAGGACATCTCTCCAAACGTGCATCCAGCTAGCAAGGCTGACAGGTTCTTGACTATAGTAGCAGGGCATGATCTGTATAAAGTAAAAATAAGCTCAAATTAAACTGTAAAGTTTTCTTTCTAAAAATTAATGAGATCCATCTTATCAATAAGAGCCAAACACTGATCAATTCAAACATTTTATAACTTAAATTATATTCCTGGAAAAATCTAGATTTAAATGAAATTCCTTAATATGTCTACATATTTCAATTATCGTAACCTGAAATGGAAATGTCTTTCCTAATTGTGCATTATGTTACTCTCTGAATAAATACATCTTAAATAACAAACAGGAAATCTTAATCAACTAATCTTTAAAGAAGTGTCATGGCTGTGAGCATTAATGATTCCAACACCAAAACTTACCTTTTGTTTCCATCCTTCGGTTCCAAGTAGAGGGTTTGATATGCTGACACAACAGCCTCTCGAACATTTGTTTCTTGTGACCAGATCAAAACCATCATCCTTCGCACACCAACCACAGCAGCACACACATCAAATTGGGTGGCAGTGACAAAAAAATGAACAGCTTCCAAGACATCAGTTACATTTTTGGATCCTAACAGTTGGCAGATAATAGGAATGCATTCTTGGACTTGTTCCGCAAAAGACAGAGAATTCTGAATGGAAATAAAACTGCTTTTTACAAAAGGCTTGATTCAAAATTACACCTTTCCATGTATCAACTAACTGTATGTTGAGTGAAATGACTGATAGAAATCAAAACAATAAAGAATAAAACCCATAAGAGCCATAATCAATAACAGGCACAATGCATTCCCTCTCTCCAAGTACCTCAAGCTTTATTTACCAGCCTAAAGCTAAGGAAGTAATTTGTGATAGATGAGCATCTTAACTAGAGGGTGGCAAATTGTT
The DNA here is from genome assembly GCA_030265355.1 of Tritonia tetraquetra. Lineage (NCBI taxonomy): Eukaryota > Metazoa > Mollusca > Gastropoda > Nudibranchia > Tritoniidae > Tritonia > Tritonia tetraquetra. Next base: position 9,613 of record JARBEQ010252513.1, on the reverse strand, counting down.
ATTGATCTGCTTTGCCTCAGAGACAGGGATGTTTCAATGTCTTTAAGTCAGTGCTGCACAAACCCACAACACAAATCTTTTGACAGTGTTACCAAGCCCACAAATGGATTAAGTCAAAACTCCATGGAAGAGTGGCAGCCCAGCATCATTTTTCCCCCAAGAATCTGACCGATTACAAATTACATTGGAAATAAAAATACATTAAAATGACGAAATTCAGCACGACTTCTTTAAAGTAAGTTATAGAGAGAACTTTTTAAAATGTAAAAACCAACCTTGAGATCTGACAAAGCACGGTAAACCAGGAAATGATAAAGAAAAAGAAAGAAAGAAAGAAAAAACCAACCTTAAGGTAATTGACCAGCGTTTGTTGCTTGGCTAGCTCCAGGTTTAGACTACTATCAGCAGGAGCTGCTTCCTCACTGGCCGTCACAAGAGGGCATTTAATCCCTGGGGGGGGGGGGGAACGAAAGAATGTTGGCTGAGTGTAAGATAGGGACACCTTTGACATTATACCATTGCTGTGTTGATAAAACTTTAATTTCTTGAAAGATATGAACGAGTCAAAGCAATCAATACATAACATACATATGTTCAAATATTCTCAACATGGCCCAAGACTATTCATGGCGAGAGGTTTAACATCATATACCTCTTTAGTTATATGTTATCCATGTTATTCCCATGACATTGCATAATTCTAAAAGTTTTAATTTGTTAGTTTTACACCTTGGCAACTCTTTCTAGGTCGTATTAAAGGCGGCACCTCCAACTTATGGTCCATCTCCGACAGGACCTGGTTCCATAAATGAATCTTCATGGCCAGAGCCATAAAACTCTTGAGAGATTCCACTGGGAAAAATATATAGGCGCCCAGATTCGAACCAAGGACTTTCTGCACATGAAGCAAATGCACTACTGCTACACTACAGAGCATTATTAAAAATGTTTAAGAACTTACAAAAGAAAATCTCCTTTAGGACTTCTGTAGATATTTGCATGCCACCATCATTAGCACTTTCACAATTCTCAGAGTCAGAGTCCTCGTTCTCTTCACTGCTTTTCCTGTAACACAAATCATGATGAGACTATTTCCTTCAAAGAAATGAAACATTAAGATGTGCAGCAGAAAATAAAATGGAGACATCATCTTTTTTTTTTATGGAGCACACATCGACATATTATACAAGAAATATAAAAAATTCACTAAATCCTTGACTGAAGTCAACGTTAACAGGTCTCAAGCTAAATTTTGTCAATATTCATTGTATCAAAAAAAAAAAAAGAAAAAAAGAGTGTGGAATACCTGGCAACTGAAAACGTAGGTAGATCTGGAAAGGCATCCATTGCTGTCAAAGTCAAGTGCACTGCTTCTGAAAATTTTCCAGTCTCTAAGAAACTCACAATGCGAGTAAGCACCCTGAAAATTGTGATAAAAACAGTAGAGAAAAATCAAATGAAAAAGTTAAGGTGTGTTTATTGTAAATATGCTTTAAAAAAAAAAATCAGAAGTATTATTTAGCATGACTACAGCAGACCATTGTGACATTTCTCTTCATGGACCTTCAAGGAATCTTCTGAATCATGAAATCTGTATCTATGGAGCAATAAAACATAAACATACAAAATATCATCTTACAATAAATTATATATGTAGAGACTTTTAAGTTGACCTTTTTCCAAGGAGAAGCACTGTTAACAGACTTTATCAATAATGACTAAATCTAGCATCTGTCCACACCAAGCCATAGCCTTTTATTTTTCACCCTACCTTCTTTCTTATTCATTTCATTTGCCTTCTCATCTCCCATTAGCATATCAATTAGTTGATCAGTATTGTGAAATATGTCTATAAGTTAAGAAGTAGAATCTTACTCGTTAGAATCATCTTCCTCCTCGACAGATAAAACTTTGTCCTCAGTGTTGAATGAATCTGTGTCATTAGAAGACAGAAATTTGCTGACTTCCTGTTCAATGGCTGACCACTGTTTCTTTAACCCGTCATCAACTGGCTTTGGGGTCAAGGGCAGTTCGGGTTCAGGGGTCATTTCTTCCAATCCAGCTTTTTCCTTCTCATAATTAATTCTGAGTTCATCAGCTGTTAGCTGTGATAAAATTGTTATAAACATTGATAAATAATAGTTTTTTTTTTTAGCATGATGACTAAGTAAAAAACAAAAACTTTGATTTCATGTCTCTATGTGTCCATGAATGTGACTGACACAGAGTCTAAATCTACAAGAAACAATAAAATTTTAGAAATCGTCCCCATTACATACGGATTCCCACAACAAAGATGCCTTGCCAGGCTCATTAAAGAGTGAAATTAGAACACAAATCTTTGCGGAGGCAAAACTCAAGAAACAAGTGTTTAGTGCAAGCACAATAAAGAGTCTATGGTCAGTGAAAATCATCCGGCACTGCCGATTGATCCTTTCGACTTTGGGAGTTTCAAGCGTGAGGTGTCAGAAAAGTTACCACAGGGATAACTGGCTTGTAGCGGCCAAGTGTTCATAGCCACGTCGCTTTTTGATCTTTCGATGTTGGCTCTTCCTATCATTGTGAAGCAGAATTCGCCAGTGTCGGATTGTTCACCCACCAACTTTAAATCACTCTTAAACATGTTGAGAGACTGAGATAAAATCTTTACAGGCAAACTTTCAACAAGAGAAAAATGTATGTCCCTCCATGGGTCAAATTGTGAGAAATTGAAATGATGAATCCAACCTGTTTAGAAAGATGGGCCAAATGAGTACAAAGAATTTCACAAAATTTCTGCAGGAATTTTAAATCTAAATAAGTAGTTTTTAATGCAATTATCAAAATCATGAATATAAAACACTTCTCATAATGAGAGAAAAATCCAGATAAATATTTGCATAGAATGGCAGCGGTGGTTACAAAAGGCTGTAAAAAAACCAAAAAAACACCCATCATAACATTCTCAATAGGAAGGATACACTAGTGCTAGTATGTGGTTTTCAATATAATTTTCTTACCTTAGCAGCAAAAGGGTTGCTCTTTAACAATGCGGTCACCAGCTGAATGGCATGACGCCGGACAATGGATGACTTGTCAGACAGTCGACCTACAACTAGAGACATGACTGACTCTTGTCGGACCAAAGGCAAGCACTTGAGGAAAAGAAGAGTAAATTTGTTTAAATCAATATTTTCATACATATACAAGATTTCCAATCAGCCACTAAAAATAATCTATAAAAGTAAATTCAATGAGATCTAAAATATAACTTACCCTTCCCTCCACAATGCTCAACCAGATTTGCAACGCTTTGCTCCGTACATAAGAGTTGACATCATGCAAATGTTCCTATGGAAAAGATAACGTATCCTTAAAATGAAAAATCTGACATGTTACCTTTGCTGCTCACAAATAAAAGGCCAATGATCATTTGTAGGTAAATGGAATTCAAATCACTATCAAAATACAAACAACATACTGCCAGATCTCTATTAAAAGTTTAAACTGTAAGCAGTTACACATACACAAAATTGAAATGAACACATTATTACACAGCACTATCAATTTTTTTCTAAAATAACATGCAAAGTATGCCGAGTGTAAAACTCAGAATAATTAATATGAGAAACTTGCAACGTAAATAAAGACTTAGAAAAAAACAACAAAATCAGGATATTCATTTAGTTTCTGAAATCCAAACTTTAGGATAGCAAACCATCTTTTACAAAAATATATGTGCATTGAGGCTGTCCACCAAAATTTGTAATCAAAATCCAAAATAAAATGTCAATGAAATAGAAAACTAAGACCAGAAGCATAAATTGTTTTTCTCTTTTTTAAACTATAATCCCCGCCCAACCTTCCCATACACAAGCCCTAGAAAAACAATCTTTCTTTCTTATCCAATTCCCTTTTCCCATTACAGTGTAGGGCCAGCACAAAGAGTCTGGATTTCTCTGGATCAAGATATTTAGCCAAGCAGGTGATCGACCCACTTTGAGGAAAACAATCACCAACAACAAAAACCCAAAACAAAGGTCTTAAATTTCTGAAACCCACCTCCAATTTCTCAAAGAATCCATCTCTTGTGGCCTGCTGTTTGTCATCTAGCTCCCCTTTACACAAATGGCCGGTTAGGATCTCACCCATTACTCCCAGGACCCCATTACGCAGCATGTAGGACTGGAAAAAATGAGAGGGTTAATTCAAATAACAATAGATAGTCATCTAAAGATGATAACTACAATGACAAACTTGCCAACCACCTTTTGCCACTCCGACCAATTTGTGCCAAATTTGATCAATTCTATCATATTTTCAAGAAAAAAATCATATTTCTAAAACGCTTCACCAGTAGAGAAGGAAAAGAAGCCATTTTTCATTCTGTAAACCAAAAACTCTTTATCCTTAAAGGCTACATCTTTCACTATGACTGTTGTCTTTGTACATCTACATTGAAACTAGTGAAACCTCTGAGTTTGGAAACATGCGTATTGAAACAAATTTCCTCATATACCTGTATTTACAACCAAAATGTGTATCAAAATACACAATTTCATATTGGTTGTAAGTCTGCAATGAAATCTTGTTATACCGCCCCTCATTAAACCGCTATTCTTGCTTACTGCCTGCTTTTTGACAAAGTACAGATGTATAAATTATTACGCCATTCTCTTTATATCGCCAACTTTCCTCTAGTCCCAGAGTCGGTAATATAACGAGGTTACACTGTAGTGCAAGTGAGACAACTGAATCTGCCAAGTATGAAGCAATGATGACAACAGAGTGCCAGAGACAACCCAAACCCATGCATATGTTGAGCATTATGGTAACACTTTGGTAACTGAAAGTCCATGAAAGACTGAGGGATAGATAAAATTATGTCAGCAAGGCCGGGCAATTAATACTTCATTTCATTATCCCTTGTGAGAAACATTTTCTAACTCATAAAAACTGCTGCAAATTTTCTAATTAGGTGTCACCCTTGGTGGTAAACCCAACTATAAAAAAACTGAGCAGACTTTGCCACATACGGCGAATCATATCAAAACATTATTTCTAATGAAAGAAGTCCTTGATATCAACATGTAACTGGATTTTCAAAGCTTACAATTTGCTAGGGCTTCTTTAGCTTCAAGTTTTGCATGGCTGAGATATATCTACATCAAGATAATAAAATAAACTAATAATTGTACCCCAGAATGTGAATATTATTTACTCACATACATAAAAATAACAAAGCTCGCAATGTAATACCAGATATAAAAATGATATGACTATAGAAACTGCTCATCTTCCTCCCAAAATTAGGATGACAATATTCCTTTCAAATTATATTTTTAAAACCTTCATCATCTTCTATAATTTATAGTTTCGTTATTACAGACTTAAAATGAATGAGGGGTCCCTAGTGTAGTGGTTAAGGCACTTGCCTCTGGGTGCGGAGATCCAGGTCCGAGTCCTGCCATGTGCAGGATTTTTTCTCTGGACCTTTCAGAGTTTTCATGGCTTTGCTCTGGAGAGTCACATGGAATCTTCTCAAGTTGTTGAACCAACTTTGATTGAGAACCTTTCTGTGTTGAAAAGGGCCTAAAACTTCAAACTTTAGAACTTTGAAAAAATAAATGAATGTGAATCCAAACCTCTTCATCCAAAAGTCCAACCAGGAGCGACATGTAAGGAAGGAGGACCCCAGGCATCTTCTCTGACAGTTCGACAAGGAATGTGCAGTAGGCTTTAGCAGCTGCTGTGTCCCTGACCAGTTCCTTACAATCGGCACTGCCTATTTCCCTAATTGAATAAAATTTCAAAAAATGAAAAACTAGAAGCCACCAATTTGACTGTCTACAGTATTAGAGCATGTGACACTCATCAAACTTTTATCTGATAAAGGCGGGAGGCAAATTCTAAATGTAAAAAGTACCAAGCATTGTAATCATTCATATTCCTGAAATTTAACACACATGTGTATAAAGAATTTCTCTTCTGAGATGAAATATATCATCATTTATTTGGGTTTTTTTAGCTGTTTTAAAGCTCTATCGACACAGGTAGGTCATTTCAGCGCTCGCCATATGGCTCCAATATATATATCATCATTACTATTCTTAAATTAATATCAAAAGTTTAATTTTGTCACTTTGTAAGGAATTTAAATTACAACAACCCCGCCCTGAGTGGCAAATCCTCCCAGTTCATATCAATAGCTGAGGAGGTACCCATAAGGGCAACAGTAATTTGTTTATTGGCCAGGGACCCCGGAAAATTGCACCCAAAAATGAAAAAGTTCAACCCTTTTCACGCACAAACATAAGTTATTTCTACAGGTGGAAGTCACAGTCAAAACAGAAGACTACGAACACGAACTATTCTTCGAACAAATCTGCCTTCTCTGATGAGTGGTCAGTGGATGAAAAGTCTACTTTTTTATTTACTTTATTCCAATTTATATGATAAATAATAGCATTCGTCAATGAAAGGGTGGTGAGGATTAGAAAATGTCAAAGAGCTGAGGAAGGGTGTTAACCCAAAACGTTCTATGTAACTGTCCTCTGTCTGTTGGAATTTTAAAATATTCAATTCATTATCTCACTCTATTCAAAGAATACAGATATTTTATCATGACGTTTGTCTATTCTAAAAAAAATTATAAGTCATAAATTGTATTCAAACTTGGCCAACCAGAATGACAAATATGCTTGATTTTTACTTATTAATACTTTTGATTGCACATGATTGAAATATCCCATATTTTAGCCAACCCACTGCAAGAAATAAGAAACCCTGAGAAATGTATCAAAACTAGCAAAGACTTGTTTTGAATTTGAAAATCTAAACGTCTAGTCCAGATCGAAAATTCGATGTGTTTTTATCCTGACTTGATCTAAAAATGACTCTCATTGTCGACAACGCACTATACTATAAATATAGGCATATAATACCAAAGAAACAAACATTTGTTCGTTCTATGTTGCTTCGGGATGCCATTGCGCTGGACTGGCTGGAACTTGAAGGAAACCAAAGAGAATCGTCGAGTGAAGCGTGTGATTTTCGACCAATTTTGAGCTTGAGCAACTTGTGATAATTTAATAGAGAGGTATCTCTTTCAATATAACAATCTTAAAGGATTACCACCCAAACTGCAATCTTGTCAGGCTCAGAACTACACACGTCAAATAGTTTAGCTCGCGTTTGACTCGAGTTGGGTCCCATAACAAGCATTACGAAGTTCTTTCTTATCCAGTTCCCTGTTACCATTAATGTAGGGCCAGCACTATGAGGCTGAATTTCTGTGGATCACTGTCTTAAGACAAGCAGGTGATCAATCCACTGTTACGAAGTAAAAATAAACAGACTTGTCTAGTTATCGATTTCAAGTACAAGGGGGTCTCTGAGGTTTTTATTCTACGTCATCAATTTGCGTTCAGGTTTTTTTTTGTTAGCTCGTCTTTTCAAAAATTCTGAAAATTTATTGAAATTGACACCAAATGCTGAAAAATGGCAAAAGTTATACTGAAATCGCAAAAGTTACAAAATGTTGCGGCCACAACTTTGCAGGATCCTAGATTGGGATGTCTTTCATTAAAACTGCTCAGTGTATTGCTCATAATGCCAGTAAAGAGTTTTGGACACAGTGGGATGATCATCTGTCCGTCTGAAATTCTTTGATCCATTACATTTACAGTTTTGTGTTCAGCCATGTTTGTGGTCGGGATGCCTGAATTCATAATGGCAGATTTTGTGTGTGCCTTTCATGAGTGAACATATGGCTGGTCCCAACACTGCTAGGTGGTATTAATGGGGTTTGATCAAACAAACAAACAATACTAACCGTATTATGTCAGAAACCAAAGAATTACACTTGTGTTCCTTCACAGCTATTTCTAACAGCTGCACCAAGGATGAAGTAAGAAACTCAAAGTGTTTAAGTAACTGGTCAATTTTAAGGCTTGCTCCTGAAAAAGAAATTACAACAAAAAGGAATATATATATTAATGAGCATTAGTCTTGTCACATTCACACTAATTAACCAACCATGATTCACAACAGACAAGTCATTCATGAAACTGTAAAAAATATATCTCCTTTGCCTAAATGGTAAATCCCCTTTTCATAAAAACCGCCAAATCAAACAAAAGAGACACACAAATGAAATCATTATGTTTGTTCAAGGTTCTTTTAAACATCAGCAGTGGGAAACCATGACCTTTTAGTTCCTTGTCAAATAAATTAGAACCTCCTAAAATTGATTGATCCTGCACTCCCCTTTCATTTCTATTAACATATATACTGCTCTAACTCTTCATTCATGGTCTTATTCTAATCACAGTAAACTTAAATGTCAAATGATAGAACCTTGTCTCCATTTCGTAGGAAAAAATTCTTTTTTCAGTAATCACTCAAAATAACAAAAGAAAATCTAAAACTATGAAACTGATATGGTACATTTGTTATCACAAGAACAACTTACCCAAACCATGATTATAGCGTTTGACGAGATTTGCCACAGTGTGAGACACGGCAGATACGGTATCCTTATTCTTAACAATCGATGGATTCTCCAGGAGTTTGTAACAGCATGAGCTGACCAAGCTGATGGTAATTGAAAGAAGAAAACCATTGATGAAAGAAGCAAATAACATATATTTTTTAAGTCAGAAAAGTCTGCAAAAAAGAGAGAAAAAACAAACAAAACCACAATCACACAGTGAGCTGATCACCTGCTTGTTTGAAACTCTCTGATCCAAAGCATTTCCTGGTCTGTGTTCAGTCATGTTTGGTGGTCGGGGTGCCTGAATTATGTCAGGTATCTTTTTATGCCTTTCAGGATTGAACATAGGGCTGGCCCCAACACTGCTCTGCGGTATGAATGGGGTTCGATCAAACAAAACAAAAACAAACAGAACCACAATCTACCAGAGGGAAAAAATATGAAAACCACAGGGGAAAATACGGCAGTCATATTTTCATTTTTTAAAGATATTCCAAGTTTAATATTGTATTAATAGCAAACACTACAAAAGAGCAGAAATGTCTTTTGCCAATTTACTAATAAATAAAAAAATAAAAAAATTATAGCATTATAATTGTTAAAAACCTCCATTGTTTGGGGGTAGTAACTAAATTGAATGTGACTGCTGTTTTTTCCCCTATGGTCTTCATACGCTTTTTATGGTAAAAGAAGGAAATTTATTGGTAAAGTAGTATTAAAGAACAAATTAATCTAATTACCCGACAAATTCTTCCTCAGCCACTGGAGGATCCCACAGTTTATTCAGGGACAATTGAATAAACGACAACAAAATGTGCGCTCCCTGATCTCGTTCATAGTTCCAATCCATCTCCGAGTTACTCGACACCACTGATTTTGTCTTCTTCCCTTGACGCTTTCCCTGGGGATTTTAGAGGCAGTAAAAACAATTGAATATCAAAATCATAAAAAATAAAGATTTGTACTTGGTATAGAGAGATAGAGGGGGCCAGTGGCGCGGAGGTATGGTTCTTGCCTCAGAAGTTAAAGGTACATGGTTCTTTCCTGGCAGCGTCGGTTATTCTTCTCCGTGAAAACCTATATGCCACTCCCCTGATCCTATTCAGGTAGGTGGGATCAAGAACCTAGTCCTATCGGAGA
>JARBEQ010252502.1:0-11053 GCA_030265355.1 Tritonia tetraquetra | reverse complement strand
ACTTTCTTCCTTGTTATCTGTAATAGCTGTTTTGAATGTTTACTTTCATAATGATAAGTTATGTCCCTTTGATTTTTTAATCTTTGAAAATTAGTTCAACTAAAACAAAATATATTAAACGGTCCATGGTGTAGATATTAATTAGTATACACATACTTTTATTTTGAAAAAAAGACATTTTTTAAGGATATTTGTTTTGTTTCGAATATTTGAATATTGATATCTATATCATGGGACCGTTTGGCAGGTTTTAGTTGAACTAAGTTTTTTTGAAAATTGATCAGAGGATATCACTGGTTAAGGATCACTGATCTCGATAACTATTTTGGACATAAACACATTCAACAACTATCTACTAGCTCAACTGGTGCAGTTGACACCAAAGAGATTGAAATTCAAAACACTGTGAAAACAATTTTTCAAGGTCCAATTTATGGTGTTAATTCCTACATCAATTGTAACAAATAAACTATCAAAATAGTTTAAATAGTTGATTAGGAGAAATCTAGGTCACTTGAAATTACCTTGAACGTAAACTTGTGTCTGGTCTAGCCTACCTATCCTATTCTTTTGATTAGTTCAATGATTGTTGCTATGTCACGTTGAAATTCAAAATTAACAACTTTATGTTACGAATTCAAATAAAGTGATCTTCATTTTATTTTAATTTCACGATGAATTTGTTTTCTTTCCTTGCGGAGTGTTGGAGCTAGTGATACGGTCATGGGGTGAAACATAGGGAATAAAATATTGTTTGGAGTCTGCTGCTGAAATAGTCATGGTATAAACATGGATGCAACACCCTTGTGTTGTTGGATATCATTGTTATCCCACTAGCTATGATCAAATTTTGCATTGAAAGCTCGTTAAAACACTCATCAATACAAGTGTGATAAGAGCTCGTAGAATAACAAAGGCCTCGAAATATAACATAAGACACGGGGAATCCATATACCTAATTTGCTTCGTCAACAACAAATAATAGCAAGCAAAGATGAATACGATTACTAATATTTTGAATTCAGTGCAGTGGCTTCATGTAGTATATCCTAAATTTCGGTTAAAAGCTGTGTGGAAATGATCATCACAATATATTAATTAGAACCAAAGTAAATCAGTTTTTTGGCTCTCCTGAAAAGTGGCTTTTTATATACAACATTGTTCCCTGACGGCGACGAAATAAGACACAACATTAATTCAAATCTAATCATTCTCCATTAGAAATTTAGATTATTTCTTTTGTCGAATTGTTGTTAATGTAGTATTGGTTAGAAGCTGTTCTTACTTTTAACGAATATCTGTGAAAAATATAGATGAATAATATTAGCCATGCCATTTTATAGTGTTGAAGTAACCATGATTATTAATTAGTCATACATCTGTCGCAATAGTACAGATAGTTTGTCAAATAAGCGACTCGATATCTTTGATGGCAGTCTTTCAAGTTACATTGTATGTTTACCAATATCATTAGGGGTCAGAGTATAATCAGCTCCGTTCAAATTACAACAGTCAGTCGATTAAGCTTCTGACCGCTAGATGTTGGGAAAACTAATTTTGTTTTACAGCTTTGCATGATTTCATACAAGATAAAACATGGCCGCACAATGATACATCAGATTTTAATTCGTGACTTGGTTTAGTGTTCAAAATGATATTCCCTCGTCGTTGTTTAATCAATGACCGCGTATTAAGTGCTCTAAACGGGGTCTGACCCGACTCATTTTTGAATAATTATATCTTTTGTTTGTATCACAAGCTTCCTACTTCAGTGTTATTTTGACATGATAAAACAGCTGCATTGGCTGGAAATTAAGGGGAAGCGCACTGTCCCATACCGGTCAAAGTAGAATAATTTTAGTACTTTGATGTATGTAGAACACTTTTTTAGAGTTAAAAAGCTTTTTGTTCCTCATATTGACCTCTGTTTAGAACAATAATAACAACCAATTGATGTTCATCTTTAAGATTCACCTCATATTGCCTTTTCTATTCTACCTCAATGTCTGTGATTAGCAATACACATTGACAGTTAATTGATTTTAATTTCAACTCTCGTCCAGCAATACTTTGAACATAATAACGCAACAACCATTCATCAAGCCACGTAAAGAATAAACTCAGGATGACGTTCTGAACCCAACAAACATCGCTTCAAATGAGAACAAAGATATATTTTATGCACAACTTCAGGCAACAGCAATTGATAAAACTTCGAAAAGAAACATGCTGAGACTAATGGGAGACATGAATGCTAAATGTGAAGACTGGGAGAGAGAAAGAATGGAGAACTCTTTGGTGACTTCCGTGCATTTAATGAGCTGATAATTGGAGGTACCCCCCCCCCCTTTCCCCCAAGAACTGTCATAAGGCTACATTGGTATCTCCTGAGGTTAAAGCTAAACGTGGAGCTGACATTGGCTCAGACCATCATTTGGTTTTAGGAAAATACAAGATGTTACCAATGACGAAAACAAAAACCAAGAACTCAAGAGCGATGTTTGATGTTAGTAGACCAGAAATAGGGCAAATAAAACAAGAGTTCCAATTTCCATTACACAACCGATTTGCGACCCTTCAGACAGCCAGAAACCAATGAAGCTATAGAACATTCAAGGACAAACCTCAAGGATGTTGTGACGGCCACTTGTAAAAGTAAAAAAAAGAAGATACTATATTATCAAATTTTTTTTACGGCCACTTGTCAAGGAGTCCTGGGTAAACCACAGGTGAATAAAATAAAACAGTGGATAACAGACGAAACTTGGCAAAAAGTTGAAGAGAGTCAATAAATGAAGCTAGAACTCACCAACAAGCAGCCAGGCCATGTAATGAAATTACCAATGTTGTCACCCCTCCTTTTATTAATAGTTTTAGACTGGGTTACAAGAATGTCTTAAGCTAACTCTGGAAAGGGTATCCGACGAACACTTCGCAAGACACTGGAAGATCTAGAGTTTGCAGATGACCTTGCACTGCTCAGCCACAAGACATGCAGCAGAAACTGGACACCGTCTCAGAGATTTCCCAACAAGTGGGACTTAAAGTCAACATTGGGAAAACTAAAATGATATGTATTATAACAACCAACAAGAGCCTTCAGTAGCAATTCAAGGAATGATATTAAAACATGCATGAACTCATATATATATATAGGAGTAGAATCAGCCAGTCGTCTAGAAGGAGCTGTTAGTAGACTAGAAATAGGGCAAATAAAACAAGAGTTCCAATTTCCATTACACAACCGATTTGCGACCCTTCAGACAGCCAGAAACCAATGAAGCTATAGAACATTCAAGGACAAACCTCAAGGATGTTGTGACGGCCACTTGTAAAAGACACTGGAAGATCTAGAGTTTGCAGATGACCTTGCACTGCTCAGCCACAAGACATGCAGCAGAAACTAGACACCGTCTCAGAGATTTCCCAACAAGTGGGACTTAAAGTCAACATTGGGAAAACTAAAATGATATGTATTATAACAACCAACAAGAGCCTTCAGTAGCAATTCAAGGAATGATATTAAAACATGCATGAACTCATATATATATATAGGAGTAGAATCAGCCAGTCGTCTAGAAGGAGCTGAGGAAGTTATTGCAACAATCAAAAAGGCACAACAATCCTTTGCAATGCTTCGACCAGTTTGGAAATCGATAGCCTTTTATCCAAAACAAAGCTTTGAGTTTTCAAGTCAAGCGTAAATTGTATCCTCCTGTTTGGTTCAGAAACATAACAATTCACCAATTAGATTTCACGAAAAATTCCGACATTCATCACTAAAAGTCTGCGTCAGATCCTCAAAGTCAAATGGTAGGATAAAACATCAAAAGAAGACATTTGGTACAGATGCAATCGTGAACCTATAGCATACCAAATAAAGAGAAGGACATTGGAATGGATTAGCCATCATACAATGAGAAAGACCGAAATCAACAAAACCCAGCCGGCTCTAAACCCACAGGGCAAAGGAGGGAGGTGACGCACAAGACAGAGCTGAAAGCGTTCACTGGTCGATGACCTGAAAGCAGTATCCCTAACCTGGGGTGCGGCTAAGAAAACAGCCAAGGATAGAAGAAGATGGAGGACGACTGTAGAGGCTTCACGAGGAGCAAAGAAGATTTAGTTAGTAACTTAGTTAAGAATTCTGAATGCTTTCTGAACAAGGTTATGATGACCTCAAGGCGATAGAATGATAAAGGAACATTTTAATGAATAAGATTAAAACTTAATTAATCAAATGCGCACTGACATTTGAGCTGAATATAAATGTTAAAAAACTCGAATCGAAATTGTCAGATAAAATTATGTGACGTCGTCAATCTTTGACAAGCAACATAGATTAATCTTCATGCTGGTTCGTTCTTCACAGTGGGTTGATCACCTGCTTGGCTTAATATCTTGATCCATAGAAATCCAGCCTCATAGTGCTGGCTCTACACTGTAATGGTAAAAGGGAATTGGATAAGAAAGAAAGAAAGAAAGCTGGTTCGTTCAGTTTCGAATCATATTTAGAGGGATGACAAAGCTGAGTTACCATGACGTCACGCTAAGGATTGTATGTGGCCTGCCTGTAAGAGACAGATCGAACTCGCCAGTGAAATAAATATGAAGGGAGCGTCTGTGACTGGGTGGTCAAGTCACCCGCCTCTGGTTCCGGAGGTGTGGGGTTCAAATCCTGCTTGTACATCACTTTAGAGTTACAATCTTTATATCCTATTGTACTGATATCACTAGGCCAAAAAGGGTGTTAACCATTCAGGCGATGTAACCATTTTGTTAACGTTTTATAATCGATCTATATTGCTTCCCCTGGAAAGAATTGCTGTGTCAATAATAGTATGAACCGTAGAGCAAATTTACACGTCTGCGTAGGAGTGTTAGGAACGTAGTTCATGCATCTTATATCAACTCGCATTGTATCAAGATGACAAATTGTTCGAAAGAAACAAGTTGTTACTCCGGTCATTCACTCTACTGATGAAACACAAAAGTGCGAGAATATTTAATTCAATGACACTTGTTCTAACATCTAATGGGATAGAACTGAGACCAGCCGACATAACATGGCAAAGTGCAAGTTACGACATGAGCAATTATGGTAAATAGTGGATACTAGCCTAAGGCCCTGAACGCAGTGAAATCCCATCCTCTACACATTCTCATTACTCTCTCAGCGGAGACCCAGAGGTCTGTAAAACCCTTTCGCGCTCACGGTGCGCGTCCGTTTCATCATCTCATGAGTTACGCATTATCATAGACTTTTTGTGTCTTCACTGAGAGAGTGAAGAGAATGTGAGGGAGATGTGGGCGGTAAGGGCTCAAATTTGATCGTTTCTTGTCGGTCGTATTTTAGTTTTGATATTCTGTCATCCGTTGTGTTTGCAACTCTTAGTGGTGAATAATTCATAATATTGGCGTCGCGCCTCAAGGCTGACCGGGCAAGGAGAACGTGTCTTTTGCCTTTGTTTGAATGCATGGATCACTCACACTGGTTGAATAAACAGGGAGTTCGATGAAACAAAAACTAGAAGATCGAATGGAAAAGAAAATAATATTGTTTAATCGTACCGTATTGATAATATGATGCATTGTTTGGGTCAACATTGATGTGTTCGTTTATCGCAGATATGAACTGAAAATATTCAAATATAGATGTTGTTGAAAAAACGACAACAACAACAAAAAGAAAAAATTCTGCTCGAGACGTAGATTAATTAATGTTAAGATAAACATTATGACAAAGATCTATGCATTTATTTATATTTTTTTGGCAATACACCGTGCAGAATCCATCATACAATTTGAAATTATCCTAAAGATATAATCGAAATGAACGTTAAATGAAAAGCAAATTACTCAAGAAGAGAAACACACGAATAAGGGAACATGTTGTACCAGAAAGCATAGATCGGTAATTTATTCATGCTGGCCCATCGGTATTGACTACAGGTTAGGGAATCCGATGTAACTTATAAAACACTTGACACTCACCTACTTAAATGTTACCTTTCGACCTAGTATTACTATGCATCCCGTGCGTGAGCACACGACACTGCGGTGCTCAATGATGATATAATGATATGTCACATGTGTACATTGTATTTTATGTATAGTACTATGTGTACTTTTACAAATGTGCGCCTAGAGTTGTGCTTACACGGGACATGGGCGCAATACAAATACATTTCATTATCATTATCATTATCAGGGGCACAGTGGGCTGATCACCTGCTTGCCTTATCTACCTGATCCAGAGTTTTTCCAGCTCTGTGTTCAGCAATGCTGGACATGGAGCTGGCCACAACACTCCTTGGGGGTATAATGTGGTTTGGATAACAAAACAACAACAAACAAAACATTATCAGGGAATGTTCGGACATCTAAATAGAATGAAGAAAAACAAATTCGTTCAAAAAGACACATGACTGTAAACATCAACATGAACTGCTACAGGGAATGCCAAAGGAAGTATCGAGTGATGCAATATCATGATGCAAATAAAAGATGTAATGGTCGAAATAAATGGAAGACATTGATTAATTAAAATCGAACCTTACAGCTAAAGGTAAAAAATGAATCGGACCAATAAAGAAAGATAATATGATCAAAGTAACAATCAAACATCTTGGGGACATTGTAACATATATTTATCACATTGATTGCAGAGCCGTAAAATTGTATTTCTATCATGTTACTTTTCCAATGGTATCGTTGTTTTATAGATGCACGGATCAGCTTTTGAAATAGATTCCATCGACAATAATAAATCCCGCCAACGCAAAATGATCTTTTATTTCAATAGATAATCCGTTAAAAAAAAAAAAGTTCACGCGATTAACACGACACGGATCAATTTGTAAAGCTGCAGTATTTCCCCATATCTTCTTCTTATTCAGTTCCCTGTAACCATTACAGTGTAGGGCCCGCTCTATGAAGCAGTTTACTCTGGATCAAGATATTAGGTCAAGCAGGTGATCAGCCCACTGTGAATTTCCCCATATCATCCGGACTAAACATTGGTTGCACGCATTTTACGCCCATTTCAAACGCGTCCGATTCATTGGTATGTCAAGTTTTGTAATTACCTAACAGCTATATAAATAATCTATACACATTAGCATAAAATGTTTCATACATACCACACAAATTAATAACAATAATCTTTATTTTTCCCTGTTGGGCATTTTGTCATTTTACAATTGTGGACATTTCAGCTATAATAATATCATGACAAGCGTGAAGAGAAGAAGAAATGTAACAGACCTCGTCGAACGTATATAATAATATGAAGGTAGTTGGATCAAGAACCTAGTCCTATCGGAGACGGACGATAAATTCGGAGGTCCCGTGTGCAAGTTGTGCATGTTAAAGAACACTTGGCAGTTGGAAATAAAGAAGAGTAGGCCGAAAAGCCGCTATCCGGTCAAAATCAATACCTACCATAAAAAGGCATCGTGAGCTGATCACCTGCTTGGCCTAATATCTTGATCTAGAGTATATCCGCCTCATAGAGCGTCCTGCACTCTAATTGTATCAGTCCGCATTTATGTGGAGAGCGCATTTATGTGGAGAGTGTTCATTAGTGTGCACACATTTTAATCTAATTCGATTATAAGAAGAACAGATTGTGTTGTCAAAATGGCACAGTTATATTTGAACTACCACCACTACCTCCACCACCTCCTTCTCCCCCTCCATAACCAACACTGTAAATAGTTGAATACAGTCCACGGTCTCTTCAATGCAAATTATTATTCCGTTCGTAGAACGGACATTTTCTTCTAAAAATAATGATGATAAGGACAGTAATGATAATGATAATAATAATAATGATAATAGAACTTTATTGTCCAAGATACATGGAAAATTGTGTTGGTTTACATTGATAATGATAATACAATAATGATATGATCAATAAGGATACTACTTCTAAAGAAAAAGTTATATAGTTTCTAGTGTTACGCCGTTTTCAACAGAGATAGGAATGATACTACTACTTATAATAATGATAACAATATAATGTGATATTTTTCAAAGAATAAATGATAATGTGGCAAATTCTCCCAGGTATTATATTTGTATATAGCTGAGGGATGACCACAAGGGCTACATTAATTTGTTTATTGGCCTTGCTATAATTCATACTGCTCAGTGTATTGCTCATGTGTCAATAGAGAGTTGTGGACACAGTGGGCTGATCACCTGCTTGTCTGAAATTATTCGATCAACAGCAATTCCCAGCCTTATGTTCAGCCATGCTTGGCGGTCGGGGTGCCTGCATTTATGGCTGAAAATGCTGCTCTGCGGTATTAATGGGGTTTGAACAAACAACAATTATGATGATGATGATAATAATAGTAATGATAATAATAAAAATAATAATAATAATGATGATAATAATAATAATAATGATAATAATAATAATAATAATAATAATAATAATAATAATAATAATGATAATAATGATAATAATAGTAATATTTGTAATAATGATAATGATTATTATGAAAATGATAATAATAATAATAATAATGTCTCTTTGTTGTTATCATTTCACTTTTGATCTTGGCGCGTGACATTGATTTTTTTCTTAAAATACTTTGGGGTGAAAGACCTCTCCAGACCTACTTTCACTGGATGGTTCCCTTTTACCTAGTTGTAACAATTGAAACAACGGCATAGCGTATTTTACAAAGGGTTGGGAGTTGTAAATAATTCCACATGACAAGCACTTCTCTGCGTTGCACGGACTAATACACCTGTGCTATTTAGAGTAAAAGTAGGACAAAGTCATGAACCCGTACACAACGATTGGCACAATGCCTTATTATGTAAAGGAACACGCGTCGCCGACAAGGGGAATTTCGCACACAAAACATTTAGTACAGCCCACAGGTGTGAACAAAGTTGGGATAAATAGCGAGTTACCAGATTAACAATTTAATGCCAGTATTATGCCATTTTGTGATATTTTCTTAAAAAATGAAACTAAAAAAAAAATCATATTATTATACAGAATTATATAAAGAATATTATTTTGTCTAATTCGCAAGTTACGTTATTATTTTTTTATGTTTTGCTATTTTTAAAAATTCAAAAGCACAATCAACAATTTTTTTACAAGGTTGTTAGTTTTCCACCATTTTCAACAAACAAAGGAATCTTATCTCAGGACAAGCAGATAGCTCAGTTGTTCGAGCGTGTAACCCTCTATCTGCTCTGGCAAGGCGGAAGTGAGGTCGATAAACCACCATTCTTCTCTGTGGCTATTTTTCTGACACTTTCACATTTTCCCTCTTCTATTGATCTCATGGTCCAGGTTCGATTCCAGCTTGGGCAGGATATTATCTAGACTTCATAGAGTCTCTGCCCTGTAAGTCCACGTGGAAATTTCCTTTGAACTGTCTATGAGGAAACCTTTCTGTGTTGAAAAGGGCGTAAAACGAACAACTTTAGAAGAACGTTATCGTCATCATCATCATCATCATCAACATCATCATCATCATCATCATCTTCTCTTTCATCACGGTCATTATCACCTATATCATAATAATCGCATCAATCATACTCAGGCACATCAAATTCACGGCCTCCCCCCCTTTCCTTTTTTACACCCTTTCCATATTACTCCCTTTCCGCCCCTCTCCCTTTGAATCGTATATTCTTTCGGACTACACCAAGAAAAGGAAATATTTCATATTCTGTTGGGAAAGCTGCATCTTAACCAATATAAAATAAAGATTATGATGACTCGATAAAAGATCGATGAATAAATACCACAAAGTAACGCTGGTGAATTCGAGCAAAACAACCAAAAAAATCGTGAATGTGTTCTCTCCCTTTCCCAACCCAAATGTTTATTTGGCATCTAATAATTCATTGTAAATGTCAAATATGAAATAGTGCCTACTATAATCTATAAACAGTCCCTACGAAAATTATATTAGTATTTTTCTTTATACTGTCAGCCGTTTTATTCAATAATGCGATCGATTCTATTGTGAACATTGTTTGACTCCAAAATTTAAAATCTGCCAAACAAAGCTGCCAGAATATTCAAGAAAAGGATAATTAGAGATGGTATCATTCTCGTTCCGAAATCACTCCACTGCTTGTCTGCTGAGATGAGAATAAGATTGTCTGTTTAGTTTTTAAAAGCATTCATGATGCAGCACCGGAGCATCTACAATCTCTGATCTCTGTGCACAGGCCATCGCGAACCCTTCGCTCATCTGAACAGATACAACTCGAGAGGTAACTATATAAATCACATTTTTCCACCAGTTCCTTCTCCTTTGCTGCACCAATGATCTGAACTCTCTGTCCACAGAGACTAGAAGCTGTATGAATTTTCAATCTTCTAAGTCCAAACTTAAAACAGAATCTTTAGATTAACTTTCAACTAAATTGTTGTAACTACTTTGCATTTTATGATACTGTGTACTTGAAAAGGGTTGCCTTTTGTTTTGTCGTCGTTTCGGTTTTGGTGTGTTTTTTTTTACATCGACATCTTGGGTGTCCTGTTCCTTACGTGTATTATATGATTTTTTTAAAATGGTATGAATTGTTTTCATGATTTTTGTCCCCCTTGATATTGAACAGTGTACAGGGCCAATGAACATCTTCTTGATGGATATGTTAAATATTATTATTTCTATTATCAAATCTATAATGTATCAATCTAGTGGTTTCCTATTCCTCGTTCGTCGTCCATATTATAATACACAACGATAAACAGTCCCGATCAATGTCCTTTTAGGTCTTTAGGACACATAGTCAAGAGTGTAGAATAATATAAAGACCGGATGCGTGCAGTATGAAAAATACTTCTTAACTATGTTGAAAGGGAGAGGCATTCTGTGTTAGTATTACTTTCCAGGATAAAACAGATGAAGAAGACACAACATTACGCATTTTTTTCTAACAAAGCTACTGGTTCAATTCCGAGAATAAGTACATGCCCTTATAAATAATCATTTTTGACAACGATTACCTCAAGTTTCACAATGTGTCATATGGCAGTTCTACTTTGCCTTTATATATCTATATA
>JARBEQ010252491.1:0-11056 GCA_030265355.1 Tritonia tetraquetra | reverse complement strand
ATTTGCTGATCGGTCTTTTATCCATGCTGCCCCATCGGTGTGGAACTCTCTTCCCATCGACCTACGACTTAAAGTTAAAGAATCCGAGGTAACTTTTAAGAAACACTTGAAAACTCACCTATTTCAATGTTACCTTTCGGCCTAGTGATACTATGCATCCTATGATAATATTACATGACATTGTTGTCAATTTTTGTTAATAGCTGTTATTGTTGCAGAGTAGTTGACAATCGCGGTCTCGCGCTTACTCCGCAAGATCTGAGCCTTTTTTCAGATTTCTGCGTGAGCACGCAACACTTTGGCGGTCAATGATGATATGATGATATAATATGTAATATGTATACATTGTTTTTTTTGTTTGTTTTTTTTGTTTCACCTCACACCGAAAGGTACTAAAAAGGTTATTGATAAAGAAAGAAAGAATGTTATTTTTAATTTTTTTTAATGTATTGTTAACTATGTCAAATGTGCGCCTAAAGCTGTGCTTACAAGGGATATGGGCGCTATATAAATAAATTCCATTATTGTTATTATTATTATTATTATTATTATTATTATTATTAATATTATCATGAATAATACATAGCATTTCAATAACGTTGTTAGAGTCTTTAAAAAATACCAAACAAACGATGTAAGCTTACAATATGTGTTTAATCTACCATTGACAGAACGTTGGAGCATTCCTTGATATTTCAATCTATCAAAGTACTGCCCGCTGCTGTTGGTGTACGGTCAGATCCTCGAGTGTTATTTTGCATGTAGTGCAACATCCAGTCATCTCCTTTGTGACCGACCTTGTTGCGGTGGAGAGGCTTGAGTGGTCTAATGACCTTGAGGGCTATACCAAACAGGTACAGCCATATTGGGAAGGCCTCAAACGAAGATCCAGACCAAGAGGTCACAGGGCCCGGACCAAATTGATTCAAGGAAATATGCCCGACTCACAGATATTACCTAACACCGAAAGGTACTAAAAGGTAATTGATAAAGAAAGAAAGAAAGAAGCGGCATCCCGTGTATTTCGGTTACAATAATAAGATTCAATTGAACAAACCCAGCATGGTGACCCCCCCCCCCCCCACCCCCAACACACACACACAAACCAACAAAAAAAACCCCCAACTCCAAACAAAACAATAAAAACAAAACAAATACAAACAAACAAAAAACCAACACCCCAACAACAAAACAAACTCCAAAAACCCCAAACAAACAAAAAAAAAACCCACCCCCAAACCCCCACAAACACCCGATCAACTGTAACAACAAACCCAACAACAAAACCAAATCAAAATAAATAGGCCTTTGGCCTAGATGACCCTTCTTTGGCTCATCCATGTAACATGTCGTTTGTAAAATCTTTTGTTGTATCGATAGTGTTTAGGAAATTTGGAAAATACAATATGAATCTGACCCGAACCGAAGCGTACTTCACGCTTCGATCAGACCCTACGTGACCTTACCAATGATACTACATAGTCATTGACCTTACGTAGATCAGACCATATCTGTCGTGAAGTTCTTTATATAATACCAAAGATCATCTACAATAAGATATTCAACTCAGTGACTTTTACCGATGACGAATGAGGGTGATGTCCCTTTATTATCGAGTGTTCCCATAATTCTCTTACTGTTTTGTCTCGTTCAATACTCGATACAAAATTAAAATGGTATGGGCGTAATGGATTCTTTTATCAAAATGGTCTAAAAATATATCGCACCAAAATCATAAAATGCGTTCTATACTACGTGGGTTCTATCCGTTGTACGTTTTAGCATAATCTCCAGCACACAAGGTGCAAGGGTAACTTCTCTTAAAATTTCCTCACTCAGTGAAGTACGCCGAGTTGAATATCTTATTGTAGATGGTCTTTGACTATACTCTCTGATCAGACACGGCATAGAGGGCCTTGGCCTTGGTGGATAAGGTCAAACACCAAAGTTCTTGCATGGTTTTTGCACTTATTACTCGCAAAATAATATTTGTTTCGAGATCAATTTCAATACGATGTGTCCACTTCCACAATATTTTAAATATTCAACAACAAAATAAAAATAACAACAGATTTGTTTCGAGATTAATTTTCTTAGAAATATCTTTACTTTGTGCTCTCCCCAGTCTAAGAAACTGCTTACTGTTTAGTGTTTACTTTCGTTTTCTTCCCACCAGAGTCTGTGTTTATTCTCTCTTCTAGACTATAGCTATAATTTTTGTGACAATGAAAGACAAAAGATCAAACATTTGATTGAATAAGGGGTACTCACCATGTTGATGATCATGGATTGATGAAATAATAAAATTGTTGTCGAGGATGTCGATAAAGTCATGAATGTGTCTTAAGATGCATTTTATTGCCTTTAGTCTATTTAATCCTGATTCAACAAAACAGTCTTGAGATCAACTTCTAAGTAGACCAGCTTGTGAGTCTGACAGAGATCTATCTATTTGGGAATAGTTGGCTGAGTGAGCGCAGTTTTTGAAGAACAAGATGAATCCATTTTCAACATTTAACCTTTTACAGCAGCAAACTGTAGGATTTGTTTCACCCCTGGCCTTTCAAAGGAATATTGAAACTTATCGCATGCAGTCTATAGAACTCAGTAAAAATAAAGATTGTGATACTGTTCACATTTCACCCATTAATGATCTGGACGTGGATATTACAGAAAATAGATAGTGAGTCAAGTCTCATCTTTCACGGAAGCATGATTTTATTTTGCTTTTATTGTGGCTCTGTTTTATTTTAACCCATTCCTGTTCCTCCCCAAAAGTAAAAAGCTGGACAAAATCTCTGGCTGGTCCCCACGCAAAGGAAAATATTTTTGATTTTCAGATGACTAACATTCTTTAAAGTTAAAAAATGATTTGAACTCATGAAATAAAAGACTGAACAAAACAGTAACATTGTGTAGAAAAATGAATGAACTTTCAAAAAATTAGTTTTAATGGGTTTGTTGAAAGTTTGGAGGAGAAAAAAAAGCAACTTGCAAAAATTCCTGCATTTCACTGTTTTTTGGCCTTTTCCCCACAGTGGATTTTTAGTAAGCCCAGCGAAGCCCAGTTGGCCACCATGGCCGGGTGGTAATAAATTACATCAGACACGACGATTACACCCTAGGGGACTATCTGTGCCGGCATATTCCCTGCCTGGATTTCTTTCATCTTTCTGCGTTTTATCTGCATTTTATAATCAATGATACTCAATACCCTACACACTTATCCAAATAGTGTCTTCTTGGTATTTTGGTCTACTCTGCAATTTTGAGTTTATGATGATACCAAACACATCAAGAACGTTTAAAGTTATGATGGTAAAATGTATCATAATTTGCAATAAAATTCATAATAAGGTTATAGTCACTACGAGTACGAGAGATCGTGGGAATGCAGTATGCTTTGATGTGTTCATTTCATGAAATTAGGTGAATTAATCCAAAGACCCATTTTTCTGTGTTTAAATGAAGTCTTTGTTTTTACTTATGCTTGGTTCTTTTGTGTATCCCGGCCACCTAATTTGTGTTGAATCGTCCTCCTATGTTCCCATTGTTTAGTTAACTTTAATGTTTGTTATTGTATGCATCAATTGAATTGTCTTTGATAGTAGTGGCCCATACAAGTTTTCATTTTGTACTCATAGCCTAATGCCATTTTGTTAATTGAAACAACCCCCTGTATCCACCTTTTTTCAGTCTGTTATCAGGATCGTCAGATGGTTCCCTAGCCATCCATGATCTTGAAGAATGGAGAGCAGACTGTGGAACTGCAAGACTTTACAAATTGGTCTGTTCTGTAATGGCAGGGAATACAAATGCCCATAAAAGAAGCATTGAGACAGTTCAATGGTATCCACTTGACACTGGAATATTTACATCGAGTGGAACGGACAGAGTTTTAAAAATTTGGGATGCTAATAGGTTACAGGTATTTATTTACACTCATGATGTTAGCTTTTTACCTTAAAAGAAAAACATCATGTAAGTGTAAGAGAAGAGATTTTATAAATGTAAGGCACAAATTGTCCATGGGCTACTAGAGGAAAGAAAATGCTTAGAGATATTCAGAGAACAGTAATATGGGCATTTCAAATGTAACTGCTGTAAAAAAAAAGTCCTATTTGTTATTTACAACTCTTTCGGAGACCACCGGATTCTCCCGCATCCAGGCAAACCGGCCTAAGATGGACTGCCACGCCCACCAGTCCAGAAAAAATCTGTGACTATTATGTAACTAAGCCCAAGACACCGATGCAGTAAATGATAACGCTAGTAATAACACACTACACGCCGTGCTGTTCACACCTGTTCAGACATAACACTACACTGTGTTTGTGTGGTAGTTTTAAAATGTCAGTGGTTTTACTATGTCACTCTCAAAACTTGTGCTAGGTCTCCTAAAAAAAGGACTAAAAGGTAGACCATTGGATACTATTGATAGAACTGGGAAATGGTCAAAGGTTAGATAAGGATGTAATAATGATTTTTGTAGAATTAATTTTGACTTTTTTATTTTCATTTTGATAGGATAATATATAATTTAATATGGAATGGATTTTACACGACTTATTTCATCTTACATTTTCTCTTTACATTCAGCCTGCTGATGAATACTCCTTCAATGGAATTGTACACAGCCATCATTTGTCGCCAATAGCAACAAAACATAACTTGATTGCAGTGGGAACTGATAGCTCTGTTGTTAAATTGGTTGATCCCAGAGCAGGATCAGCCAGTCACTCACTGCGGGGACACAAGGAAGGACCTATCCGATCTGTGCAGTGGTCAAACAAAGATGAATTTATACTTGCAACAGGCGGGTAAGCTCAGTGAGTGTGAATGATGGCAGCAGGGTAGACTGAAACCCAATTAATGATTCTGCGTTTGGCATAAGGCAAAGATTTTCAACCAATCAGAATATATTAGTGGTTTTTCATCTGTAACTATGTTACTTTTCCCCATTGTAACAACTGGCAACATCAACCCATTGCATTCTGCCGTCAATCTTTGCCTCTACAAGCCTAGATCCTCTCTTTTTTATTATTTCTGAAACTGTCCTGCCACATTTTCTTTGGTCTACCTCTAGGTAGTTTTTCTTGCTGTTTACATTCTAGTATTTGTTTAGGAATTCTGCTATCTTTCATTCTGTTTATGGGTCCAAACTATCTTAATTGATTTTTATCTTTTTTCATTTCCAGTCTTTCAGCTTTTACTTCTTCCCTAATCCTAGTATTTCTAATCTGATTTTCTCTCAAATTTTCTTCTAACTTTTCTCCAAATTTTTTCATTGTTGTTGCTTGGATTTCCTAACTTCATCCATAGCTTCCTTCCTTTTTAGTTTATAGGCTCCCATGTCTTCACTACTTTTACTTGTCAAGTATTTCTTCCATGCGTCTTTTTTCTCTTTGACTTTTCGTTTTACTATATCATTCCACCAAGCAGTACTTTTATTATTGCCCCCTAATCCTATAACTTTTCTTCCTCAGGCTTCACATGTACTTTCAGTGATTGCTATCTTATTGACTAGATACTTTCTACATCTTTTGTATCTACTCCTGTCTGTCTATCTTCAATTCTTAATTTAATTATGTTTTGGAAAGTGCTTTTGGTATTTAAGTCTCTCAATTCTTCTACTTTTAATTTATATCTGACTGATCAGTATTAATCAAAGACGGGTAATAAACAAATTACTGTAGCCCTTGTGGGTAGCGCCTCAGCTATTGATAAAACTGGGAGGTTCTACCACTCTGGGCATAGTTTTGAATTTAATCGTTCCAAATTTCCTCTTGATTCATTAGCTTACATGAGGCAGACATAATTTTCTTTTTTCTTTTTGTGAATAAATGTCAATAAAAATTTTGGACGGGTGGTAAATAACTTTCATAAACTTGGAAGTATAATATATTGATATTGTTTTAAACATTTGTGAGGTATTTTTTGTAAATTTCATTATTTTGTTTTATTTATAACAGGGTTGACAATTTTGCAATGTTGTGGGATGTACGTACTGCTAATGGTTGTCTCATGAAATTGCAACGCATGGGAGGGAAAAAACATTCTGGATACACAAGAGGTATGTAGCTGTAGCTGTCTTAAAAGACTAAAAATCATGAAATACAGGGTGGCCCATTAAAGAAAGTACAATTTTCATGACAGATACCTAAACTCTGAGCTAATTCTAAAAATGTACTACGGTTAGCAATGTTTTACTTTTATTTACATCTGAATAGGAAGGGAGTCTGACAAACTGGTTTTCTGGAAGAGTCTATTTTAAGATTAGCTTGTAATGAGCATCAAATTAATGTGAAACATGTTGAAATTGTCGGTGTCCCTGATTCAAGAATTAAAATTGTCCAATGTTAGGATAGGTTAGCAATCAAACATGAGATGTCAATAAACAATTGAACAATGCCAGTTGAACATTTGACCTTGAGGTGCTCAACAAGAAAAGATTATTAATTAGTCAATTCATGCTGTGAGGAATGGGAAAATGATACAAAATACAAAAGAGAGTCGTCAGACAATGAAAGAATTGATATTATATTGATTGATGACTTATTATTTACACATTTGTGAGTTACGTTTGCGCTGGACAAGTGTATTTTAAGGGTATTAGTTTATGAATATTGTTATGAGGAATTAAGTTTCTCTACCATTTATCTATTTATCTTTGGATTGTGAGATTTGCTTGTGTTGATGCAGTGATGATGTAAGAATTTTGTTTGTTTGTTTGATCGAACCCCATTAATACTGCACAAAGCAGTGTTGGGGCCAACCCCATATTCAGCCATAAAAGATACACAAGATACCCGGTATAAATCTAGGCACCCCGGCCACCAAGCATGGCTGAACACAGGTTTGGAAAACCTCCAGATCAAAGAATTTCAGACAAGCAGGTGATCAGCCCACTGTGTCCTAAACTCTTTATTGACACCATGAACAATACACTGGGCAGTACAAATCATAATCAAGGTCAATAAATAAATTAATGTAGCCCTTGTGGTCACTTCCTCAGCTAAGTAAGAACTGGGAGAATTTACCACATTGGGCGTATGTAAGAATTTCTTTCTTTCTTTATCAATAACCTTTTAGTACCTTTCGTGTAAGGTTATGTAAGAATTTAAAATTACCAATTGCTTCAATATGGAATTAGGGCAGCTTCATGGCTTAGCAATAATGCTTTTGCTTTGTGAGAAAAAGTTACTGGGTTCAAATCCCGGTGGCAATGTTGGGAATTTTTCCTTTGAACTTTCTCGAGTTTCATGGCTCTGACCCAGAGGATTCCAATGGAATCAAGTCCTATCGGAGATGGACTATAAATTGGATGTCCTGCTCTCCATATGATAATGTGTTGCCAAGGGCATAAAACTAACAACAAATGAAGACCCTGACAGCATGGTTTTCATATTGGTACTCTGTTTGGATAGATTTTAAATATAATAATTTCTTGTTCTAACGCTTTCAGATACAACACATGATGGATCTGTCAATGGGGTCTGTTTCACACCGGATGGTCACCATTTAGTGACTTTGGGCACTGACCAGAAACTTTATTTATGGAATGTTTGGACAGGGAAAAAGAGTTCCACACGCTTCCTTCCTCTCAGTCACATAAAAAAACGTTCTGTTAAATTTTGTGTGGCTGGAAATCCTTCAAATGCTTTTGTCTTTGTTCCAACTGGATCAAGTATCACACATTTTGGACTAAATTCTCTGTCAAAAGCGAAAAACTTTTATGGACATTACAACAGTGTCAATTGTTGTATTTATCATGAAGGTGGTCATCAACTTTTAAGTGGAGGAAACGATCATAAAATTCTGGTGTGGTCTTACAAAGGGGATGAGGATTATGAACGTTTTTGGTACAATCAGAGGGATGAGATACTTTTACGTCAAGACCAGGAGGAAAGTGAAGCGTCCGCTCCTCAGCTCATTCCTCCTTCTCTGGCTCATACAGTGGACACCTGGAGTGACGATGATGATGACGATGGGAATGAAGCACCTTCTTGAACAATTGAAAATGGAAAATATTGAAATTTTCCACAAATCTTGAGGCACGCTTAGTTTTCTGTACCTTTGGTTAACCAAAGGAGGACTGTCATTCGTCAACAAGCCAAGTCTTTCACTGATTTACTTCTCAGTTGTCAGCTGTTCTGTAATAAAATATCTATGTAATTGGGTAGCGGGGTACAAGGTACACTCGTCTCTCATCGTTGTGATGAATTGTGATATCCTTTATCCGGTCGATGAACTGCAAAATCTTGAATTTAACTGTCAAACTGATGCCTATGGAGATAAATAGTTCGAATCCGAAAGTAGAGATGACGAGACCTAATCAATATCTTGAGATGATCAAACTTCAAGGCCTGCACCAATTTGGTGGATTACTGTTGAAATTCCAGATCCAGATACTGTGAATAACGTTTTAGTATTTCTATTCATTAAATAGTGAATAATTACAAAATGTTTTTGACAGGATCATTGAAACAATAAATTTTTTTCAGTGAAGAAACTTTCTGATCGATAGTCAAAATAACCAATCTGCCTCATTGAAAAAATCAAACGCCAAATGTCGATAAGATTGTGTGTGGTTGATCTTCAATATTTGCCTTTCTTTTTAAAAAATGCATTGGAAAACATGTATCAAATGGCTAGTCTGCCTGGAGTGGTAGAACCTCCCTGTTTTTATAAAAAAGGGCTACAGTAATTTGTTTATTGATAAATATTGCTCATGGTGCCAGTAAAGAGTTGTGGACACAGTGGGCTGATCACCTGCTTGTCTGAAACTGATCCATAGAATTTCTGGCTTTGTGTTCAGTCATGTTTGGTGGTCAGGGTGCATGCATTTATGGCAGGTATCTGTGTATGCCTTTCATGGCTGGCCCCAACACAGTATTAATGGGGTACGATCAAACAAACAAAAATGGTTAGTTTCGTTTTCGCCCTTTGGGATCATCCAGTTGGAAGCGCAAGTACTGTATCATGTTTGCTTTAGTTGTAAATAAGTTCCAAAACATTTGGGTACTTTCACTATTGTAGCAGGCGCATTGAACAGCAATGGGTTTATTTGTTAGCTTTACACCCTTTTGTTTTGATTGAAAATGAATTTAAGGTTTACAAAATGATCAACTTGTTGGTACAAATTGAAAATGAATTTAAGGTTTACAAAATGATCAACTTGTTGGTACAAATTGAAAATGAATGTAAGGTTTACAAATTTGTCAACTTGTTGGTACGAATTGAAAATGAATTTAAGGTTTACAAATTTTTAACTTGTTGGTACAAATTGAAAATGAATGTAAGGTTTACAAAATTATCAAGTTGTTGGTACAAATTGAAAATGAATTTAAGGTTTACAAATTTTCAACTTGTTGGTACAAATTGAAAATGAATTTAAGGTTTACAAAATTATCAAGTTGTTGGTACAAAGTGCAAAACATGTATTGAGGTAAAGGCCTCCATGACTATGATCAAATTGATTAAATCTTGAAGAAATGAAATAATGGTTTGTTTGGTATGTTTAAATGCATACACAATGTGGGTGTATCAAATTCGACATTTTACCTCCCGTTGATGTATTTAGATATTCATTATACAGTCGACACTGCTGAAGTCGACGCCGCTTCAGTTGATTTTAATTCAAGTCGATTTTTTTACCCGGTCCCGCCCCCAAGAGACATGAAGATAAGAGTAAAAAATAATGGTCGAGCAAATAAATCGATTTTTACATAAGTCGAACTTTTCATCGTGGATAATGACAAACTACCAACTTATTTCTTGTTCCCTAACACCGTAAAGGAAAGAAAGTATGCGCTGGGCGTTCATACTTTTGCATCATAGCATTATCTCTGGCTGTACCAAGGGGTGTAAAGATGGGATGGGGGTAGAGGGTGATGCATTACTAGACGTAATGTAGAAGGCAGAGAGAGAGAGAGAGAGAATGCAACACTGTAGCACGCTTGTTCTAGTGAGGCTTCCTAATGTACATTATTATATATGGATGTCTCTATTCTCACCCGGGGTGAGAATAGCGCATAGCCCATGACTCGCTATTTTCACCCGGTCAGCCCTTTGCGCATTTGTTATTTTATCTGGCAACCCTGTTCCAAAATGGCGCTGCAGGTGAACGACAAATTCCAAACGTTCCAATAATTTTAGGCTTAGGGTTAGGGGTAGCACTGGGTGAGAATAGCGATTCATGGGATATTCTCACCCGGGGTGAGAATAAACGCAGCCTATTATATAGGTCCTCTCCAGTTTGTGAGGTAAGACAGTGGCTGTACTGCACCCTTGCTAAGCTTGAGTCTTTGCTTGAAAAGTATCATCACAGCAACAATGTCCAAAAAAAGATCCCTGATTTTTTTTCCAAGTCATAATCGGTGGTTGATTACTGATACTTGATTGCTAAAAAAAACAACCCCAACAAAAGGATCAAAACCAGTGATAAGAACGGAGAAGACACGCCTCTTTTTTAATGTGAAAGGGAGGTAAGTTAATAATCATTTACCTCAATTTTTGTAGAATAGTCAATTTTTGTGTTATGTCCCCTGGAGATCGATTTAAGCAGTGTATTGTTATGAAGGGTGTATCCTCCATTCAAGTTGTCATTTTCTACACAGTCGTTGCCACCTAAACATAAATCTTGTTGTAAAAACAGGTTCGGCACAAGCGCTTTTGGGCAACAGCTGCTGTTGTGCAAATTTTAATTTCCATTTTTAGTCTGCTGGAAGAGAGAATGGTGTTGATTCAAACTGAGTCAGGCATTTGTGATTTTCTGCAGTTGATGTCTCCCAGTTAGTTGTGTCTAAATTCGAATTGTTTTGCATATTACCCCCAAGGAGTGTTGCGCCCAGCTCCATGTCCAGCACTGCTAAACACAGTGCTGGAAAACTCTGTATATTTTATGAATTGAGTATATCCCTTCTGCAGGGACTGCCTGAGTGAAACTGTTTTGGTCACCTCAGACCGGGATAGGGACGGACTGATCTGCTGGAATCTACTTCTTTTCTATCTTTGAACTATGTGTCGTCCCCCTTGTCTTACTTTTTCTCAAGCG